>PYST01000110.1:54472-107411 GCA_003049485.1 Ophioceras dolichostomum
GGGGGGGGGGGGTACGAGGAGCTTCGAGAGCGGCATGGTGGTGTTGGTGATTTGCGACCATCTCATAAACGAGATGCTCTCTGCGCGATGCAGTTCTATTCTGAATGTACAAGAAGAATTGACCATTATCGAGCCTTGAAACCCTCCAACCTTCCGGACCCCAAGGAAAGGATGCGCGCAGGAGTATGTGTGTATGTCCACATATCCGACTGGCCCGTCCGTGGCCACCAAAATAGGTAGTACGTAAGTACCTACCTACCTCTAGGTACCTAATAGGTGCCGTTGCGTGGAGGTTCAGCCACGCTATTGCTGGGCGCACTGTGGAGCCCCGTCTTCTTCGTCCACATCCTCCCATTCAGATCCAAATCGCGGGTCGCCCGAGTGGGCACCCATCTAGAAGCGCCAAGGCGAATATGGTAAGTAATGGGCAATGAAGAGGCGAAAATTGGTCACGACGGATGGTGCTTCATGGCGGCAGCACCGCCTCGCTCTTTCCGGGAAAGGAATCCGGAGACTGACCTGTTCGATGTCTGCATCTTTCTCGTACTCGACCTCATCCACCTCCATGTCCTCGGTGTCGGCTATGGGCGCCGCAGGAGGGGGAAGCAGCGAGCGCAGAGTGTCATATGACTTGTCGTCGCCTTCCAGCCAGCCGTCGGCTGGGAAGTCAATCTTGGCGATGAGGTAGAGGTCGCCCTTGGCCTCACCCCTCTTCTGTGGCATGCCCTCGCCTGCTACCTTGATGACCTCGTTGGGACGGAGGACCTTTCCGCGCGGGTGGTCGATGTGGATGCCCCTGCCGTCGAGGTGCTTCAGCACGACGCGCGAGAATCCGGTCAGCGCCTCGGCCAGGGTGACATGCAGGTCCGCCGACAAGTCGTTGCCGATGCGAGTGAACGTGTCGTGGGGCTCCTCGACGAGTGTGAATATGATGTCTCCGGGTGTCTGGTCGGGGAACTGGTCGGCCTCGCCCTCCAGCACGATGCGCTCGCCCTGCATCGAGCCGCGGGGCACATACATCTCGAGGGCTTTGGTCTCCTCCACTGTGCGTTTGCCCTTGCACTTCTTGCACCGGTCCTTCTCCTTGTAGAACATGCCAGAGCCCTGGCAGTGGTCACAGGGGAGGACCGCTTTGCGCATGAGGCCCGGCCCGATCTGTTGAAAGGCTTCCTGCATGCCTGCCCCTTGACAGCGGTCGCATTGCTGAGGTTTGACCTTGTCCTTGGCACCGGAGCCCTTGCAACTGCCGCACACGACCCTCTTGTTCGCGGCGAACTTGACCGTTTTGCCCTTGTACAGCTCCTCGAGCGTGACCTTGTACTGTTGGTCCTCGTCCGGGCCGCGGCGAGGCCGCCGAGGCATGGCAGCGCCGGGTCCGCCAGCGCCCATATTCATGCCGAACATCTGGGACAGGATGTCGTTCAGATCCACGCCCTCACCACCCATGCCGCCGCCGCTACGTGATGGGTCGAAGGCGGCCATGCCATGGGTGTCGTACAGGTGCCGTTTTTGCTCATCGCGGAGAATCTCATATGCTTGCGTGACGGCCTTGAACTTGGCCTCGGACTCCGCCCGACGCTCTTCTGGGACCTTGTCGGGGTGATGTTGCAATGCAGCCTGTCAGGGTGCGAGGCGAGGCACAGGTTGGGCTCAGGCGTTGGTCAGCATTGCAGTCGGCAGCTTTCGAAGAAGAATTCACAAGTGGTGGAGAACAGGAAAGAAGAGGGGTATCCTGCAGACCTTGCGATACGCCTTCTTGATATCTGCCTGACTGGCTGACTTGTCAATCTCGAGGAGGCCTGTATAGATAGGTAGCTCAGGGTGCGTTAGCACGTCGACGAGAACAACAAGGAGCCGGAGCTTGAGCCTGAGTATGAAGCTCTTGACGTACCGTACAGATCAATCTCCTCGTCAGAAGACGGCGGCGGCGGACCGCCGCTGGGCCCCCCAGCGTCCATCGTAGAAGAGAATCTGTAAACAGATAGACAGGACAGGTGGATAGGTCAAAAGATTTCTGTTTTCTCTCTCTGGGGGAAAAAATTAAACCTCAAGAACACGACTAGGATTAGTTAAGAGTGGAGGCGGAAACCAGACTTTTGTTTGCCTTGCTGGGGTAATCAATCGAACTTCAAGTCACCCCGCAGGATGAGCGCTCATAGGCTTGACCTTCGCTGGAATAACAAGGAAATTTTTGCTGGTTTTAGCGGGGCAGCTGCAGCCTTGCAGCACACGGCTGCTTGCAACTTGGAGGGCCCGACTTGCCAGTCCGGGCACGGACGGTCCCACAGTTTCGATTCCACTTGCTCGGTCAGAATCGGCTTTTGTTCTTCAGGGGGGAGTTGGAGCAGGAGGATCCCTTTCAGGTCCATCCACCAAGTTGAACCTAGGAACGTGCTCTTGATGTTCACCTTTAGTCATTTGCATATGCCATGATTGCGAGTGGGAACACTGTCATCGATGTTCTCGGGGCCTAAACGGCGGGTGTTTGCCCTGAGCGGGCGCTACCTTGTTCGCCAGATACGGAATCAAAGCCAGGCCGAGCGCGTCACGCGACGACCTCGGAGAGGCACCACTAACGTCCCGGCCCGGACGCGTTTTGCTCCTTCTCCCACGGGTTTTCTTCACCTCGGATCCCTACGGACTGCCCTCTTTAATTATCTACTCGCCAAGTCGACTGGTGGGCAGTTCCTTCTTCGACTGGAGGACACAGACCAGGCACGTCACCAGATGAACCCGGGGGAAGACCGCTGGACATTGGACACTTTCCAGCCGCGCTTGTACTGATATTAGCTGACCACCTATTTCGAACCTTTCTGTGACTATGTGGTCTTTCCCATCAATGACTCACTTTGTAGACCAGAATCGTAGCTGGTGCAGAGGCCTCACTATACAAAGACTTGGGGTGGGCTGGTCTCTCATGGGACGAAGGTACCTTCCCCGTGTCTTCCTTGGGGCAACAGGCTTTTTCGCCACACTTGCTTGACCTTTGTGCCGTAGATTCCCTGCTGACGGTGCCCCAGGCCCGGACATCGGTGGACCGAGCGGTCCTTATAGACAGGTGCGCAAATATGGCGAGCCCTTAGGCGGTATGCCACACTCGTGGCGACGGGGCCGACGGCAGCTTCAGACTGACAGCAGGCTCAGTCAGAGCGTCTGGCTATTTACAGGAAATATGCCCATGAGCTCCTCCTCAACGGCCGAGCCTACCGCTGCTTTTGTAGCAGAGAGGACGTCGCCGCCGCCCAGCTGAAGTCACAGGCAGACACCGGAAGCACAGGACACTACCCCGGCACGTGCCTGGCTCTCTCAGACGCCGAGTCCGAGGAGCGTGCTGCTAAGGGCGATGCCCACGTGATACGATTCAGGAGCTCTCGTACTCCGCTCCCGGTGCCTGATCTCATCTATCGCGGCTTCAGGAAGAAGGTCGCAGAGGATGATTTCATCATCATGAAAACGGATGGATTCCCAACATATCACTTCGCGAACGTCGTCGATGACCACTTGATGGAGGTGACTCATGTCATTAGGGGAGCGGTACGTCATCCGTTCTTCCTTTTCCTATTCTCCCCCTCTCTCCTCCCAACGAGCCATGTCATTCGTATTCGGTCTTTGATATGGCCGAATCTGTGTCCTCCGTCGCGTCTTGGGCCCTCGACTAAAGAAGTTCTCGACCCTATCCGTCCAGGAGTGGCTCGTCTCCACACCGATGCACTGCGACCTTTACTCCGCATTCGGCTGGAGGGCACCCGTGTTTGCTCACGTCGGCCTTCTCGTCAACACAGACCGCTCAAAACTCAGCAAGCGCAATGCCGACATCCAAATATCTTCGTATCGGGACCAGCTGGTCCTTCCAGATGCCCTCCTCAATTTTGTGGCGTATCTCGGATGGCGGGGCCCCTCGGCGAGACGCACGATGACGCTCCCGGAACTCGTGGAAAGTGTAGGCAATTTCGAAACCCTACCGCCGCTGCATCTTATGGGAGGTTCACTGACAAGGGGTAAACAATCCGGCATAGTTTGACCTGAGATTCACAAAGGGAGATATCGTCACCGACCTTGAGAATATGAAGCACTACCAACGGACGCACCTGAATAGGCTGCTGCAGCTGGACAGTCCACGACCGCCACGGGAGCTGGACTCGATTCTCAACTTCATCGACCGCGAGCTCCAATCCGTCGAAAGGCTGAGAGCCGAAGGCTTCGGGAAGCCCCCAAGTGATGCCTCCAGCAACGCACGCTTGTTTGGCGACCTCGCCTCGCTCGGGGCCCTCCACCCGGCGGCTAGTGGGTCCGGCCGGGGCCACCCCGCCGATGGTAGCGAATACGTGTACATTTACCGAGCATTGAAAATGTTGAGGAACAAGGCGTACGACTTGGGAGGCCTCCTACCCAACAACAGATACTTGTTCTGGCGGCCTAGCCGGCGACAGCTGTTGGACACCCTGGGTTCCGTATCCAGCTCGTGTGGGGACGTCTCCATCGATGGCTCGCCCTCCTCTCTCCATGCTGCTATTGTTTACATACAAGAAAGGCTAGAATCGCTGGGCGACGGCCACTGGGATAACGATGCCCTCGCCAACTTGGTGGCGGAGGTTAACGTGGCCATCACGTGCCGCGAGCGAGCGACTGCGCAGGTGATCCCCCACGCTTCGTACAAGATTTGGAGATGGATTTTCATGGGTTCGTATCCGGGCCCTTCCGTCCACTCCATACTGGAGCTTCTTGGTCGACAAGATGCGGTGGCCCGGGTGGAAGCTGCTGCCGCCGTCGCCGTGCAGCCAGGCGAGAATAAAGACACGATAGATGTTGAGGCAGTGGAAGGCCCTTCGGCAGCAGTTACCCCGGTCTCATAACTTAACTTGGACTCTGCTGTCCCTATCGCTTGGGCTTTAGAGGGAAATAAGATATCTCAACTCATGCCACCTACGGTTATCATAACAGCTTGACAGCTGCCACATCAGCCCCCAGTCACCACTTTCTCTCCCAAAGAGTTGGCATGGGAAGTAAATTGTGAGAAACACACGCAATCCCTGCAAAACATAAGCTCGAGCCATGAGTTACAGGCCTCTCGTGCGGAGGTCTGGGTATTTAGATCTCTATCAAGCGTTTCTACCTTGGGAGGTACCTAGGTGGGTACCTGGTAGGTAGGTGGGAGGTCAAGGAGAGACAGACTTCTTCTGCCTACGCAGCCGGTAAGTAGCGGCCTTAGAGACACCAACCGACCGAGGGACCCGTATTGCTGTCGGTCCACGTCCCCCAAAGATCCCGCATAGCCCATGTATCTGACTGCCTGTCCAGCTGTCCGCCTGCCGGTGTCCCTGCTGTACGCCTAACCGTGCGCCTTCCCGTCCGAATTTGCGCCTCCATTTGCGCCTGTCATGCCTGCTTGATCGCCGTGCACGCCTCTGTATGTGATCGCACGGCTGGGCATGATCGAAGACACTACACGTCGTTGAATATCTGGGCTTTGACCTGACCAGCCATCAGGGCGGACTTCTCGCGGGCGGCCACCTGCTTCCCATCCCTAGTCAGCTTCTCGAGGGCTGTCTCGAGGGGCTTAATGGGCCCCGTGCCACCCCCAGAGAAAGCCAGAGACGAGATGTAGGGCGCGGCCGTCCCCGAGCGGCCAGCCCGCTGCATCATGGTGACGGCGTCCTTAGTCTTGCTGGCGAGGTCGACCACCTGCTTGTTGCCGTAGGCTCGGTTGGTGAAGAGGGGGCTCTGAGACAGGGTCTGCACCCAGTACTTGTTCCAAAGAAGCTCGAGCAGTCGTGAGTCGAGGGTGCTCTTGAAGTGCTCGATCTCCAGGGGATAGTATTCGTTGGCGTGCGCGCCAAAATCTTCAGCCTTGTTCAGCGGCACTGTTTGGTAGCCGTCAGACGAGGTGGCCGACTCGTCCGACGCTTTGTGCTTGTCCGAGAAGGTTCGGAACGCCCCGATGTCGACCTTTCCCGCGCTGACGGTGCGGTCGGGGTCGACGACGACGGCGACGAAAGGGTCCAGGAACGACTGCTGCATGCGCTGGGTGGCGACGTCGATGCCAGAAAGCCAGCATCCGTAGCCCGGGTGGCTGTGGTACCAGCCCACGAGGTTTTCCGGGCGACCCTGTTCTCGGCTGAACCGCAGGTACTCGACCATGTACTCGTTGGCCTCTTCCTGGGCGTTGACACGAGTCTCGGTTCCCTCGACGGGGAGCCGGAAGGCGTCGGTGACGACCAGCGCCGTGCCATCTACGTAGCCCTGCATTAGGCCCATGACCTCAAGGTGGCCGCCGGACCGCGCGTGCATGACCATTTTGATGAGTGCCACGGCGCTGATGCGCACAGAACGGAAATATTTGGGGTCATTGTTCCATGGCTTCTTGTTGGTGTCATTATGGGCGGCCTGGTCGAAGTTGTACAGTGCGTCGCGCGTCGGGTCTACCAGTTTAATCTTGTTATCGAGCTCTGCCACGTCCGCTTGTGTCAGCCAGGCATTGGCGATCACGATCCGCCCCGAGCCGTCGCGATGAGGAGGGTGTCCTTGTGTGAACGTCGCCAGGACTTGGTCAGGTACCAGCCGCACTTACCCCACGATTTCATTGCCACATCCATAATGCCGTGACTGTATCTGACTTCCACCTGGGAAAAGAGCGCAAGCAGAGAGGCAGTCGGGCGTCGGAGTAAGCGTTGAAGAACTTTTTGTTTGTTGCTTGTTGTCTTTGTTGTCGCGTTTGGATTCCATGTACCTAACCTGGTGGTAGTCTGGAGGGGAACACTTGCTAGGTAGAGGTCAAGTGGGAGGCACCAAAGAAGGTCAGACAAAGGTCCCCGCTATTTACAACGTTCGGCCCCACATGAGCCTCAATAACGTGCATAAACTACCCAGGGTATGAAGTCACCGTTACTGTAGCCGTCCGGTATGTATACAGGTCTGATTTGCAAATTGAATGTTTTGCGATAATATAGAAGGTTGATGATAGATTGAACCCCTGATTCTCTCGATCCATCGTGGAGAGGGTCATTCACGCTCAACCACGAGGTTGCCCGGTTGAGAAAGTGCGGGTCTAGACGAGGAGGGAAGGGAAGCTTTGCTTCTTCATCAATCAAGGCTACGGCAAGGGATATGGCGCTCTACGCCGCTGAGATATCAGGCATCCCGCCGTGGGTCTACTCTATTTGGTACTGCCCGGGCCCGGGACACGAAGCCCCTTGACACTATCCCAGACGCTCTGGCTCACACGAGCGGGTATCTTGCGGCCCCGCAACCGCTGGTCGATAAGCCAGGTGCCTACGACGAACTCTTCCTTAGACAGCGTCCCCCGACGAGTCCGGTCAACCAGCTCCCACACCTCGGCCAGTTCTTCGAAGGGGAGCCGGCTTCGACTCCACAGATCGCGCACTACGATGTTCACAACAGCATCGTGGTCGCCATTGCTATCCCCATATCCATGGCCACGGCCATCGTCACGAGGCGGAGAGTAAGGAAGAGCCGCAGTAGTAGCAGCAGCATTCGCTTCTTTGGCGGCCCGAGCGCTGACCTGGTTCCGATGCTGCTCAAGAAACAGGCCGCGGTTGCTGGCCCAGAGCGCCTCGTATCTCCGTCGCTCCGCGCTGCTAACCTGTTCCCGCCAACGCCGACGCGAGCCTTCGTGGTGTGTGTGCTTCTTACCAAGGGAGCCGCGCTTGCGGTGCTTCTCACGATAGCGCCTCGCCTCCTCATCGTCCGACTTGGACTGCGGCGACCTGAGTGTCTGTAGCATGCCGGCCGCACGCTTAGGAGGGGATCGGCTACGGCTGCCACCGCCGGTGTCGTTACCATGGTCATCAGCCGCGGCAGACTTGGGAAGAAGTTGCTGTCCGCTGCGACTGCCTCGCGCTGACGCGATGCTGCCGGCCACGATAGCGTTAGTGAGCGAGTCGAGGGCAAGCGCGGGATTTCTGTGACTATTGAGCCGGTCCAGCCCGTTCGGCCCATTCGTCATGCTCCTGGGTGGGCGTGGTGGGCGTCCGAGGGCCGGTCCGGCTGCGTCGCTCAGGCGTGGAGGAGACGGCATGGGTGGCAAATGTGATCTGGGAAGCTCGGTAGTGGTGAGGCGTGATTTAGGGTCGGGGCCTGGGTTTGGTCTCGGATCAGGCTGTGGACTGAGGCTAGGCTGCGATAGTCCTGCGACTCCCTTTGTAGTCCTACGAGCTGGTGGAGGCGAGGGCGGAGGGTGTGCGCGACCGGATGAGGAGGAGAAGAATGTGTCGTCCGTCGATGTTGAACCGGGACTGCCAGGATGGGCGGGACCCTTGCCATCCGGGTTGGGCGCGGTCTGCAAGCGCTGCGATAGCTTAGTTTCCCCATCGTCAAGCTTTCGCTCAAGCTGATGCTGACGGCGACCACCGCCGCTCTCACCAACATGCTCACCAGTACCGTCCCGCTCACCACCTTCTGAGGAATGGGCAGTCCAAGACTGGGGCCGTGGTTTAGGCGCAAGTTTGGGCTTAGGCCCCGTTTTCGGTCTCTGCTGAGGCGTCTGGGTGGGTGAGCTATTACTTTCGAGCGGCCCCTTTCCGTCCAGAGCGGACTGTCGAGGTTTCGATGGCGACAGTTTGCGCCGACCTCGGCCCGGAGATGGGCTTTTAATGGGGTCCGTGTTCACCCCATGAGAGCCGCGCTCTCCATGCTCGCCGTATTCAAACCTCGATATCAGCGACTCCGTCGGGGCGGTCGGCCGCCTATCCGCAAGGCTATGACCGGTGTCTGTGTTCTCTCTGGGCTCTCGCCCTCGACTTCTTTCCGCGTCAACTTGGAGATTCGAAAGGCTTGCGGCGGACGAGGCTGTGCTATGGGCTCGTGCACGGCTCCCAGGCGGCAAGTGTACGAGGGGAGTACCAGCGATGCCGGTATTTTGCCCGGTGTGATGCGGGCTCACACTCGGGCTCGCCGACCTGCTTGCTGCTAGTGTGGCGGCGATAAACGATGCTGACCTTGGGTCCGGGCCTGGCCTCGCGCCAGGGGGCCGAAGGTGGGGGCTGGGCTGTCGATTCAGGGGTTCCTGCGAGAGGGGGTGGGCCGGAGCGGTGAACTGAAGAGGCAACCCGGCGCCGATGCCGGCATCGAGCAGATTGGTCGGCGCATGGCTAGAGCCGAGCTGCGACGGTGTCTGTGTGGAGGCCGGCACATTCCAACGTTCGGCGATATGTGGACTCGATGTTACCGGGGCAGCGAGTAGTTCGCCGTTGCTGCCGTTGCGAGTGTTCCTGGCGTGTGCAGGGACACTGTGGCGGCTACCAAGAGGTCCACCGAGGGGACCTCGACCGGGTTGCGGCTGTGTCTGCCTGGAGGTGGGCGGCGGCTGATTCTTGAAAGCGAGTGACGCACCCTGCAAGGCGGCGGCGCTTTGAGCCGAGCCTTGTCCTGACGTGGGCGAGACCAAGGCTGAGCGAGATGGCGAGGAATTCATTTGGACGCGCCTGGTGTTGGATGGACGATCGGGCGGCGCTCGCTTGGTGCGCGTGCTGCCACTGCTGGCTCTGCTAGCTCTGCTGGCTCTGGATTCCGAACCAGCCGCCTAAATTAAGCGCATGAGAACCTTAACTGCACTGACTGGCAACCGGTGCCTTCTCTGGGAAGACCCGAGCCTGGGGCACATGTAGGTGAACGCCTATGGCACTAAGGTAGGGAGGCAGGGAGATAAATGCTTGAAGCAGCGAAGGTGTAAAGAATGCTTGGAAATGCTTCGGTCCAGCTGGGATAGACGGCGCGTAGACAAAAGGCAGGCGGTCGAACGAACGCGTGAGGCAGGGATACTCCATGCACGCACTTTCAATTGGTTGGGGAAGAGCTGGGAATGCAGGGCCCACTCGAGGTGGATAAAAGTATACGAAATGCAAGTACCTGCCGAGGACCAGTGAATGACACCCGACGATAGCAGAACCAAACCAACGGATTCTTTCATAGCGCAAACGTTGCGTATAGACGGGTTGAAAGCTCGTGTGAGCTGGAAATATTCAGAAATGCAAAGATATTTCCCCTATTTATATGACAAGCAAGGCGAAAGAACACGGGATTCCAGAACGCCACGAAACCAACGCCCACACCTAGCATCCGAGATGACCAGACTCCACGAGGCGGCTTGTAGCACTGAAGCTTCTCCAAGCCAGACTACCTGCGCAGACAGACCCCTACCTATACAAACAGAGATATAGACGGAGACGCAGTCGGACACATGGGTAGGTATGCAGGTGGGTAGATAGGTAGGTAGGTGCACCTACCTACCTAGGCACCTACCTACAGTTATGTATAATTCCAATGCCTTGGTGCCGGGCACCGCGCCTCCCTGGTAGCACTTCGTCCCACCAGTCCCGAGGCGCACGCCGCAACCCAAGGGAACGACAAGTTTAACAAGAAAAGACAAAACCGAGAACCAAAATTGTCTCTAACCTCTGGCGCTGGACCAACCACTCAGCAGCCGGGCCCCGAGCCAAGAAGTCAGAACCCTAGATAGGCACAAGAATTGAAAACAAGGTGTGAACCTAGACCATACTCAACGCGCCCCGGTCGCAATTTGAAGACGAAAAGAAGAACAAAACAGGCGAAGAGGAAGGGCAGCGGGGAACAACCCGACGGCGGGGAGGCAAATAAAAGTAAGCAAAAATGAAAGTGAGGCAAAGCAAAGAAAGGGGTGGAAGAGAAAGGGAAGGGAACACAGAAAAAGTAGAGAGAGAGAAAATGATTATAACCCAGATGAGAGGGATCGTCGAGAGCATGGCGTGTCGTTGAACGCGTGGATGGAAATCGGTCGATTCGCCGGGCTAACCTGGCGATGTGCTTAGGGAACCAGAAACAGTTTAAAAGGCGTCCTCATCAGTCCATTCAGAGCCTGAGATGATGCGATTGCCTTCGTTGTCGACCATCACCTGGCCCGGACGGCCTGCCGTGGGAGGAATGCCGCGGGCGCGCTTCGGCTGACTCGCGTGAGGGCGAGCGTAGCCGGCCTCAGGAGTCATGCGCTTGCCTCTCGCAGCGCGCATCTTGGCGTAGTAGGTGTCGGACGCGTCCAGTTCCGGCTCTGAGTTGTCGTCGTACGTCTCCCAGTTCTCGGATCCAGACACATTGGTTGAAGTGTTGGAGATTTGTCTGACCGACGGCGGCTGTGAATATGTCGAGTGTGCCAGGCGATCGTTATGCCGATTCCCCTGAGGCGGGGCCGGCCCCTGATACTCGTCTGACCTGCTACCGTACGGCTCCCGTGGCTGGCGTTGGTGGTGAGACTGCTGCGACATATGGGACTGGTGGCTCCTGTCGTCGTAGACGTCCTCAGGCTCGACGTGCCGCACGTTGATGCTGGATCCCATGTTCTCGCCGCGATACGGATTCATGGGCGTCTCGAGGCGGACGTCAGAAACGGGCGCCAGCTCTCGCATCTTTGGTGGTGGAGCCCGCATTAGTGGCGGAGCGTTGCGGAATGCGTTGCCGCCATCGATCCTCGACTCGGGTCGAGGGCGTTCGGGGGAGTTGTTCCCGTGCTTCAGGCTCGACAACGGGACTCGGGCGGGGATCCGCGAAGGGCTCCCCTTGGCGCTTGTTGCCGTCTGACCGTGATGCGCTACGGGGGCGGGGCCTCGTCGTGCCGTGTTTGCCCATGCGCTTGCCCCGGCGGTCGGCGTCTTCGAAGCGCCCGGGCCCCTCGATTTGCCCAAAGGACCAGATTTCGCAGCAGCAGCAGCAGCAGCAGCAGCCGCCGGCTTACTGGCGGTGGCTCCGCCGTTCGTGCCTTGGCCCGGGGCCGGCCCGGCAGCGGGGGTCTTAGATCTCGGACCTGGCGCGGGTTTGGCGTCGGCCTCGTCGAGCAAGTCAAGATACCTCTCTCCGTGAACCAGGAACGGTCGGCCCCACTCATCCTCCCACGCCTCCAACGCCTTGCGGAGCTCACCCGCAACCTTAGGCAGCTCCTTGGTGATGCGTTTGCGCATCTTCTCCTCCCGGAGCAGCTTTCCGGGGTCGCGCTTCTCGCCCTTCTGGCCCCTCATCATCAGCCGCGAGGCGTCCTGGCTAGATGCGGCGAGCTCATCACGGTCGTGCACCAGCGTCCTGTGCTTGTCGACTAGAGCAAGCGTCGGCGCACGCTGTTCCCGGACGGCCTCAAGCCGAGCGATCTCGCGCTCGTGGGCCTCTAGGAGGGCGTCGCTGTACACGTCTGAGAAGGCCGGGGTGAACTCGAGCATCTCGTCCTCGCACAGGTAAAGCGCATCCCACAGCTCCTGGAGCTTGAATCGGGCGTCCTCCACAAAGAGGTGCAGATTCTGGCGCTTGAGCTCTGTCAGACGACCAAGCTCATCCTCGAACTCGTTGATCTGCCTAACGCCGCAGCCGCGGTTGGAGTTCAGGAACCGTTTGCGCTCCTGCTCGTCGATCCCCAGCTTGTCCCACAGACCTTCAACCGCCGCCTTCAGGTCCCGCAGGCGCTTCTCGCGGTTCTTCTTCTCGTCCGCCAGCTTGTCCCGACGCGCCCGCAGTTGGGCCACGTCCTCCTCATGGAGCCCTAGCTGCTCAGGGGCATCTCGGTAGTGCTTGACTATGGCCCCGTCCGTCTGGGCCTGTGGCGTGCCCAGCTCAGCCCACAGTTGGATAATGTGCTCACACAACGCCGTGACAGTGGCCACCCGACGCGTGTACTCCTCGTACACACGTGTGAACTCGTCGTCCAGCTTGTCTACATACGAGGGGGTTAGGTCAAAGTTCGGCGGGATGGACTGGTTAGGACCCGTCGGCGGCAGGGCAATCCTGACAAAGGACGGCTCCAGGTGGGACGAATATGACTCCAATGCCTGTACAAGCTCTGCGCTCCGAGAAAGGAATGTCAGCCATCGGCCACCAGTCACCAGACTACCACAACTGGCCAGCTCTCGTCATCTATTCATCATGGGGAGGAAAGGGAGGGAGAGGGGGGCGAGGTCATACTCTTTACTTGCTCGAATCGCTCTCTGTGCAGCTTGCTAATCTGCTGGTGCTTCTCTCGTAGCACATGTAGACACCTCAATAACGGGAACGTGACCTGAAGATCTTCGTCATAGTCGCGACGCGAGCCCTTGGAGTCGTCGAGTGAGGATTCCATCTGTCGAATTGCTGTGATGATTTTCTGTGCCTCCTCCACCATACCGTTCTTCTCGGCCGCGACGAAATCGACCTGGTTTCTTAATGTTTCGGACAGAGCGGCGAAGAGCTGTCACGGCGATGGGTCACGGCAATCGACTGGTTAGCTGGGCTGGTGGATGAATGGGATCAAATCGGTCTTCGATCCTGGGCACGATCAACATAGCACGTACCTCCGCCTCTCGCGTTTCCCGGTCATGGTTTGGAACGCCAATGTCATCAAATAGGCCATGAAGCTGTCCTATGATGGTATTCACCTGCTGAGACAGATAACTGGTATCCATGTTGCCTGCCACCGTGCTCTGTTTCTCCAGGCGCGTCTCTAGCTGTGGCAGTGGCGGATCTCGGAGGTGGTGATTTTTCACTGTATTTTGGGTCGGCGGCGTCGCGTTACGGGCCAGGTAGAGGATGCTCTGGCGCCAGGACAGGGATCGAATACTATCGGTGTGCCAGAAGGGAGGACTAGTGAAAGGGGAGCGAAAAAGAAGTCTGAATCCCGCAACTCGCAACAAATATGACGGGCCGCGAGCGCCTCGCTGTCCCGCTGCACGTCTCTGTCGTTGTGGTTGTGGTCCACTGTTGATCACCAGCACGTGGGCAAAGCCAGGGCGAGGGAGCGCGTCTCAGACAATTGCATCTCAAGTGACGGCAGTATGGGCTGAGACCTGGGGAAAGGCGATACGGGAGCCGTTGGCTGTCGCCGGTGCATTTATTTGCAGCGGTCAACTCGGATTTTGCGCGTGAGTGGGTGATGCTGTCTTAAGCCCGGTTCCTAACTACAAGGTACCCAGTTCAAGTTGTTCAGAGGAATCAAGTCGCGCAGTTGTTCTTAGTGGTCTTTGTTGCGGATAGCTTCAGGCAGTTTCCAGGGCAACGGCTGCTGACCAAGCCTAGAACTTTGAAACACCCCGCCAAACAATCAGCTCAACCTATCAACCAGATACCCCGCTTTGCATCGAAACCAAGAAAAACGCCAATCGCCCTCTGATTTTCTACTTTTCACTTGATGTTGTTTCAGCCAGGTGCCTAAGTATCAAATTTTGATTGTTTTTTTGGTCCACGATGCACCAGTTCGTATGATTCTGTTCCTGTTTCAAATTTGTATATCGAGTTGGCGGTCTGGACCAGCCAGACATCTCAAGTGTCTCCCATCTCCTACAAATATGCTGGCCGCAAGAGTCGCGCGGCGAACTGCCGAGGCCCCCATTCAGGTTATCCCGATGTAGTGCCCAATCATGTCATGTTGCCGAAATTTCTTAACCCGACCCGCTGTTGTCGTCGCTTGTGCCAAGGCCCAGCCTCTGGCAACCTTATCCTCATTCGAGGCTCGCGGTCGTTTGGGCGCGTCTTTAAACATACCTACCCCTGTACCTAAGCAGGTACCTACCTTACCTGCTGCCCACACCGTTTTAACCTGGCCAACACTGGAAACGGCAGCTGGATATGGCCTCTGAAGTGGTCGTCACCTCCACGCCATCTACCGGCGAGCCGGTCTCGGCGCCCGAGTCCGCCCCGTCGCCGAAGCGGCCGGCCATGAATCATGCCGCCTCCACTATCAAAACCTTGCTCGCATCGGCGCCGGCCGACCTCGACGCGTTTCTCGCGCATCTTCAACGTTGCCTCCAGACGCCTGCAGGCATCGATTGCGTTTTGTCTGTAGCATCGGTTCCCTTTGACTTCCCCCAACTCGCTAGCCCTCAGGCTTTGAGGCCATAGTCATCTCTCTTTTCACTATTCTTCTGCCGTACCCCATGCCCCTTACCTACCGCCTCATCCCGCCCAATCCCGCCTACCTTCCTGGGTAAGGTACCTAACTGGGTAGGTAGGTAGGTTCATGGGACTTACCTAGCCTAGGGCATCTACCTACCTACCTAAAGTACCTACGTACTCGGAGCCCTACTTCGTGGTCTGCTCATCTGGTCCCTGTTGTGGGACTGGTCTTTGCTGGGTGGCTTGTTGCGGCTTTAGGCTAACCGTTGGATGGCCCACTCCTCGGCCGTCGGATTCGCTGATGTAGGCAGTTCGTATGCTACGCATCCCGTCTTTCAGCAGCGATTCTCACCACACTCTCGCAAACCGCGCTGCGCCGGTCTGCGCGGCAGTTCGTGGCACTTGTGGTTGCGCTGCCGCCGCACAAAGCCGTCCTCTTCAAGTCCACGGGATCAGCCGGGTCGGCCGTGTCTGCCGCCGCCATGCTGGCCGCCCAGCGTCTGAAAGCCCTCTCCGGCCTCCTCAGCGAGGCGCGCGTCATCCTCCGTCTCTGGGGCTTACTGGGCATGTACTTCTGGGCGCGGCGGCTGGTCCTCGCGCTCCGCACCGCACCCGCGGGCGAAAAGGAGGATGCTTCGTCGCGGAGCTCGGGCGCGGCCGTGGCTCTACAGTGGGCGCAGCTCGCCGTCAGCGTGCTGTTCCAGTCGCTTGAGAATGGCGCGTTCTTGTCGTCCAAGGGCGTGCTTGGATGGAGCCCGGCCGCTCAGGCACGTGCGATGCGGTGGAGCACCCGCTTCTGGGGAGCGTCCGTCGGGATGGAGCTCGGCCGGCTGGCATTCGAGGCCGTCCGGAGTGGAGGCGAAGCGCGGACGGCCGCGTGGCGGAAGACGGTCACGCGCCACATCGCGTGGTCGCCATTAATTGTCCACTGGAGCTCCGAGAAGGGCTTCGTTCCAGAGATGGGCATCGGCCTTCTGGCCTGCATTCCCAGCATCATCCAGATGCGGGACCTGTGGGCAGACACCGCAAGGGCGTGAGAGGGGAAACCCAGGAGCTGAGGATCCGGGCGGAGGGCCGGTAGACAAGATACGAAACGGCAATCAACAGGTACCTACCTAGGTACCTAGGTAGGTAGTCAGGTGCCTAGAGGCAGCCGACACGGGGTTTGGCTATCACTATTTTCGAATGGTCCTCATTTAGATATTCGGCACTCTTGCTTTTTTTTTTTTTACCTCCCCAAACGCTTCCAAAATGCTTAGGCCCTTCTACTCGACGCGCTACTCTCCTATATGGAACTCTAGTGAGCCGAGCACGGGTGGATTTTAAATAAATAAGAGGCAAGTCGTGGGAACTAAGCCCTGCCGTAGTGTCGTGATGCATTAGATGTGTGGATGGGTGGGCAAATTAACTCCCCATGCTTCTCACGCTTGGTCTTCTTCACGCCCATCCCTGCCTGCCTACTTATTATCCTGTGGCCTCATTCGGTGATGATATGTTGGGGCCTAGTCTATTCCTCCTTCCTCCTACCGATTCTGCTCCAATCTTCTTTTGTGTCACCCTCACGAACTTCCACCCCTTCGGCTAAGGGTTTATCCTCCATAGTAGGAGCCAACTGACTGTCGCCATCCAGAGAGCCATCGACGCCGGAGGGGATGAGAACCTGTCAGATGCGCCGATGACGACGGCATCGAAGGGACTCCCGCCACCCCTCTGATCGCCAGGAGCTTGCGGTGAAGGCGTCGTGGTTGGAGCGGCGCCGGTCGGAACTACGCCGCCCTGGTTCGTCGAGCTTGCCCGCGCGGCGGATCCGTCTCCAGACGGTACCGACGTCGGCTCCTGCGGTGTGGGTGTCGCCGCGTCTGAGGCTGAGGGCGCAGTCGGCCGACTCGACGGCACCGGCGGCGAGGTCCTTGTTGATACGCCCGAGGAGCTCTGGTCCACGCCACGTCCGCAAAGCGCCTCGACCAGCGACCCCTGCATCGCCGCTCCTAGGACCGAGCCGGCCGAGGTGCCTGCGTCGACGCACACCGTCTGGAGGGTCGCCTGGACTAGCCTCAGCGAGCGCGTGCAGGTGGCGGAGCAGCCGTTGCCCGCGGTGAAGTCGGTCTGTTGCGAGCAGCCCGAAAGTGGACTGTTGTTATACGCCAAGATACAGCCCAACGGTACAGATGAGGCCGTTATGGACTGAAAATCGGAAAGCGTCAACGCCGCCGAAGCCGTTGTCGCCATGAAGAGGAGGACTTGTGCTACCGCTGAGCGCCTGGCTGAACAGCTTCGGCCAGCCATGTCGTCGATGCCCTCCCTCCTTTCTTTTCCTCTTCTCTCTCTTTCCTTCTCGTTCACCCTTCCTTCAGCCTCTATTTTCCAGTTGTTTGCTCGTGTATCTCGCTGAGGTCGGACTTATGGCTTTTTCTTTTCTTCCCCCATTCCTTTTTGTTTTCCCCCTCTTAGGTTCTTTTGTCGTGGTTGCTGCAGCCCAACCCCCCCTCTCTACAATCGACCAGGCCTTGATGCCGAATGCTCGCTTTCTCCCGAGACTCCAATTGAGCGTCCGAGAAGGTAGGTACAGGTAAGGAAGTAAGTAAGTAGGTAGGTAGGTAGTTAGGTATGTGCAGGCGACTGCTCGTCCAACGTTTTTGGTTGTGCGATCGGTGATGCTAGTTGCCTCGTCTTGTTCATACAGTAAGCGATCCTCGATTTGAGCGGCGTTCTTCGATGTCGCAAGGAAGAGCTCCATGAACCGACAGTCAGCAACGGCCATGGACCAGGACTGGCGCACAACGGATGAACAAACAAAAACGCAAAAAGGATGGATGACCAAGGTATCGAGGTATTCAGTACTGCTACGACAGCCGGTTTGATCCTGAAAGATGGTCGAACGGGACAGAGGACTGGAGTTGGTCTGAAACACTTACCGTGTCGAGGAGGAGGGAAGGGGGATCTCCTATGCAACTTCTGGCGATGACACGAGTGATAGCTAGCCAACCAGCTATAAAACAGGTCAATGCGGCTGTTCGGATGGAATTCGATCAGTTCTCGGGGCTCCTGGAGCCTGGGTATCGCAATTCCGTGCTCTCGCCCCAACAATCCGCAAACCACTGGAAAGCACCACCGCACACCACCACTACACACATACACCATGCATCCACGAATCCCATTGATACCCCCCTTTTCGCTTGCTGAATGGCACTAATCGCTTCTCCGGGCAAGTCCGTACCGCTACCACTTGCGACTTCCCTTGGAAAGTGGTGGGTCGGCACCTACTTACCCGAGAACGTTTAACGGCTCCTCTGAGCCTTCAGTTGCCTGGACATGTTACTCACCTATTAACTTAGGCAAGGAACTACCTCTCCTGAGTAGGCACGGCTCAGTCGGCGGCTGTTCTAGGCAGGCAGCGACGGGTGTTATCGCCATTGAAGGTTTGGCAAACGACTACCGTGCCGGGACAGTCGCAATAAGTGCCTGCCGGGAGTCTAAGGAGCTGTGGTAGGGAATGCTGGGCTGGCTGCTTGATTTCCACCAGGGTTGCCACTCGTGATTTGGCATCTATGATTACCGGGGACACTGGAAAGATCACGGGGTAAATGTGTGGTTGCGACATTTCAGGGACCTACCCAGAGAAGACGGCAAGTAGGTTCCTAGGCGGACAGGCACTGATGCTAATAGGCTTAACATTTTCGATCTGGATGCTCGAACGGGAAGCGACCGTTAGCGAACAGGTTGTAAGAACCAGGGCATGCCAAAGAATCTTTCTCATTGGGCAGTCTTGAGTGCCAGCAGTTTCGTGAACCCAGAACTTCTGCTCGCAAATGTGGCGCCAAGGTGGTTGACGCACGCTTCACTAGTATGTACTCGGAGAAAATTGCCGTATGGGCGGTAGATGTAGATACTAGGTGAGTGAGCAGGTACGGTGTGTTTATGGAGGTCTGTAGGTACCTTAGGTTGTGTGTTCGGTGAACGAAACCTTGATCCCTGCCCGGACCCCCAATGCACGTATGAAAACAGACGAACGATGATACCGAATACGCAAATAACGCTGAAAAACCAGCCTGTACACCGCCGGGGAGAAATAGCAGGGGATTAGTTACATCTAGTCTATGACCGCTTCTGTCCTATCTCTTCACGCGCAAAGTCGTCCCACTCATCCCAATCAGCACCATGTCCGCCGCTTATCCTGCCGCCAGCCCATATCCCGATGGCAGTTGCGATGCTAGCGACTAGAAACCAACCCTCGAACCAGCGGTCCACGAAAGCCGGTTCAAGGGCGCTTTCTAGCGCATCGCTCACCGCACCGGATACCTCCTTGGGCAGGCTGCTCCGGAGCAGCAGCGAGGAGCTAATGACGTACGTCGCGGCGATCTGCCCGACGAACAGAGCCAGGTTGGCCTGGGCCTGGTATACCAGCCCGGGAGCCCACTTGGAAAACAGGCGGAACGTCTGCAGCACTGAGTTTGCCGACGCCGCGAGGATCACGCCGGAAAGGAGGAATGAAATCTGCCGGGCCCATGCCAGCTGGTCCAGCTTAGGATCCCAATGCTTGGCAAGCAGGCCGAGAAAGCGGTTGATCGGGTCGGAAGACGAGAATGACGCCCCGGGGTTGTACATCCGCCGGAGTGTCGTCATCGTGGTAGCGAGAACGCGGTACACGCAGTATAGACTGAAGACGTACGACGGGAGCATGAGGATGCGCCCGAGCACTGTGCCGGCTCGAGCAAGGGAGGCCCGCCGGCTCCGAAGTGCTGAGACTCCGGCGGACAGACTGGCCTCCATGGACTCCAACCCCGCGATCTCCAGCTCCAAGGCCTTGATTTCTGCCTGCTCACTCCTTGCCCCGAGGCTGGTCTTGATCGAGCCGATTAGCTTACCGACAAGCCCGACGCCGCTGCTGCCACCATCAGACGTCTGGAGAGGCTGTGCGGGGGCCGTTGCGCCGGGTCCTTCTCCTCCTCCAACCGTTGCTGCTGCTACTTGGCGCTGCAGCGATCGGAGCCGATGGCGCTTGGCGACTAACAACTCTCCAGTAGCCTCCAGCCCCGCTTGCTTCCTCGAGATCTGTGCGTCCGTAACTGGCCGTCGCTTGTGGGCCCTGTGATCGGCAAATGTGTGCCATGGGGAGGATACACTCGCGAAGCCGGAGAGGAGGGCCATGAGAGATATACCGATGACACCGACCCTCTCCAGGCACGCCCGCGCCAGCTTCTTGCGCCCAGCCGCCGTGAGGACGAGACCGGGAAAACTGCGGATGACCCCTGTTCCGAAGTCAGGCGCGGACCCGAAACCTCCCCTCATGGCCATGGAGATGCCGGTGCTGTCAAGGTGCGCCCCTTCATCCCTCGCGTAGATGTAGGATCCGTTGAGGCCGGGCACAGCCAGGCCGAGGGACCAGAATACAAAGAGCCAGGCACCAAACGCGGCTAGTTGCAGCACCCATGCCGTGCGTGGGACGCGGCCCTTGGCGGTGAGGTTGAACGACAAGCCGGAGCCGGCGACCACGGACTGCACCTCGAGGAAGGGGATCAGGGCGACGAGCAGGAAAAGGAGGGTTGGGACGGTGACGCGAAGGGCAAGGTCACGAGCCACCGGATCCACGAGGTCCGAAATCTCGACTAGGATGAGCTCGGCGAGGACGGCGGAGAGGCCAATGGTGGAGGCAAACGTGCCGGCAACGAGGCGGCGGCGAAAACCGCGTGACGCACGCTCGGCATGGCATTGTCGCAAAGACGTCGGCGCAAAGGCGGGCAGCACGTGGCCGTCGCCGTCGTCGCGGCCGGAGCCATGGGCGCGGGAGAGCAGGGGCGTAACGCGGCGAGCGACGAGCAAGGAGACGATCGCGAAAGTGCCCACGAATGGGGAAAGCGAAAGCGCTAAAGACAGAAGTGTCCCGGCAGACGCAGCACGTGGCCTGCTGGCGGTGCAGAGGACGTCATCGCACTCTGGGCCGTGGCGGCGACTGAATGGGAGCATCGAACTCTGACAGGTTCGGCAGACGCTAGGGTTGTTGGTACCTGTGTAGATCGGCGGGGCCTGGCCTTGGCTTTCTCTGGCTTCGGCTTGGGTCGTCGCAAGTTTGGCAGCCGCAGCGCGTCATCAATTGACATAGACACCTACTAGGGTAGGTATCCTAGCTGTTGATTCAATCAACGAGTGGCTTTAATCCGCAACCGAGGAAGATGACGACGTTTGGCCCAGGCGTGGACCATACCTCAACCAAACCTAGGTTGAGATCATGTCTGCCTCCTGGGTTTGATGCACCGGTTGCGTTATCACGTTGTTCCAAAACCACGGGTCTGGATGAGACGAGAATAGGCGATACTCGAGACCGTCGGTGCCTTCGGATGTATTGTGTTGGGCTGTTGGATTGTTGGGTGCGTGGATGTGATGAAGGTTTCGTCTGGAGGAATGATGGATCTGATGGATGAGGTCAAGTCGACGCAACCGATTGCTTAGATAAGCGGCCAAGCTTGTGGCATTCGGCTCTGACAGCCCTCAACCTTCCCAAATGAAATGAGGCATTTTCCCAACTACTTCCTTGCAATTACCGAATTTCCTGGCTCTATATCGCTACAACAGTTGTAACGACTTCCTATGAGGCAAAGCAGGTAGATGTTCAAGTACTACCTAGGTTGACAATTTGTGATATTATCACCCTTATTATCGAGTCGAGGCTCGTGCAAGATGAGGGAAGAAGAAGAAAAAAAAAGAAAAAAAAATGGAAAAAAAAAGGGAAAAAAGAAGGGAAAAAAAGGGGGGGAAAAAGAAAAAAAAATGGGAAAAAAATGGAAAAAAAAAGGGAAAAAAGAGTAACAGCCAGACGAATGGAGTTATTTCCACGAGAAGGGTAGGAGGGTGTAAGTGTATGTACCTAGAGAGGTACCTGGTTCCTACTTGGCATCTGGTAGGTAGCAGGCATCACGGCGCTGGGTCTCGTTCTTGTTTTGTTTCCGGTCCTTTTGAAAGAATGCACACACAGGTACTCGGTGCCTTGATACGTACCTAGGTAGGTAGACAACTGGGCTACAACCATTCGGATTGGTCGCGAAGGAAATTTCCGATGCTTTTATATTTGCTAGGCCCCAGCTCTCGTCATCTCCCCCCAGATCCCTTGGACCCGCCCGACATGTTCGCCGGTTTACACTTGCGATTGTTAGGGAAGGTAGGTAGGCAGTTACAAGTACATGGCTCAGACAGAACGGCTGCTGACAATCAGCGGTCTTCATTTCTCCGCCGGTTTGTCCACCGTCAGGGAATCCCGTCTCGTCCGCCAAGGAGGCCGGTCGGTCGCGAAGAATCGATTGCCTCGACGTGACGACTCAACACGAAGATGAATACATACATGGTCCGTCTTCGCACCTCCTGGACGCATGGTGAAAGTCGATATATCCGTGTACTCCCTTCCCTGCCCAGTCTCATGGTCCCCTCAATCCCCGAGGTCGCCGTCCTTCCCGTCGTCATCGTTATCCACGGTACGGCTGTCACGACTATGGCTCTTTTCGTCGTGTCCTTCGCCGTCGCCGTCATCGTCATCGTCATCGTCATCGTCATCGTCGTCATCATCGTCGTGGCGTGGGTGCTCCCGTAGTGCAGCAGCTTCGGCAACTTCCATCTGGTGTAACCTTGTCTTCTTAATCTTCTGGTCGGGATCTCCTTTGCCCTGTGAAAGAAGTTGTTCGCCCGCCATAGTCTCAAACTCGTCATCGTCATCGTCGCCGCTCTCCTCATCGTCACTACCGCCCAGCGTGGACGGAGGAGGACGAACTGCGACGGAGGTGTCCATCAGCCCGCCGGCTTGGGAGGGGCCGAGGAGCGGCAAGATGGACGGCATGCTCTGCGAGCGCGGGTGCATATGGGCTTCCAAGTTGATCGGCTTTAGAGTCGGATCGAATGACGCCGGCAGTCCAATAGCGGCGGCCACCCTGTGAGCCTCTTCATCCGGCGAGAGCTTGGCTTCCATCTCGTATAGGCTACCGTTTTCGCTGTCTGCCTCGTGCTTCCCCTGGTTCGCGGCCAGCATCGAAAGATAACTCTGGCGGCTAGGGTCGTGCGTCCGTTTCTCCTTTTTTTTCTGGCGCTTGTCGACGTCCCTGACCACCACAGTGGGCACAGGTGAGTATTGGAGGCAGTACTTAGAGAACGAGTTTCTGGTGTTAACGAGCCCCTGGATGCCACCCAGAGAGCGGCCCCGAGTCCCGACAACGAGCATAGACGGTTGATACACATGGATCTGCGCATTCGAGAGGCCAGGTTAACGCTGACTGGTCAGCCATCATCAGCCGCCCCGGCTACTTCTTAGGGCGTCGTTCACATCGTGTATCACGAGGGCCGTAGCCCGATGTAGCTCGCAGATCTGGTGAAGGGCCTCCCGCCGATGGGGCCAGGATGTACTCACGAGCTTCTGGAAGGTCTCATGCAGCTTCCCGACAGCATATTCGAGCTTGATGCTGATGGCGCAGTTCGGGGGGATCTTCGCCTTGATGCGTTGTACCATCGCCTCCGCCTTGGCCTTGTAGTTCTTGTCGTCTCGGCCATCCCTCTCGGACACGTGGACGCAGATGACTTCGTCACCATCCTCAGCATACTCCTCGAGCAACCACTGCAGAGCGTAGTCCGAATACGAATGCTGATCGACTCCAGCCATCATAGTACGCGAACGTCTCCTAGGCTGGTACCCATCGTGCGTAAGGTTGATCGTGTATCCCAGAGTGTTGTTCTTTGTCGCCTCCCCGACAGGAATATTGTCGAAGGAGACATGTTGCCGAAACCTATCAGCCGGACGGGCGTCCGTTAGTACCTCCATCAATCGTGTGACCAGTCGAGACTCGGGCTCGACATGAAACCGGAAACGGTCGACGGATATGGGGGTTTGAGAGGGGCAAATAGGGAAGCTGGTGGGCTGGTAGATCAGAGCTCAGATGGGGACAGGTGAATGTAGTACTGTGTAGGTGAGGTGTGTGAGGCTAGAAGGCGAAGGCAGCCGAGCGCAAAATGAGTGGAGTTTAGAAGGCGGGTGAAGGGGCTGGGGGAAGAGAAAGCGACCTAACACCCAAAAGAGCAGGCCACAGTTGTAGCAGAGAGATTTCGACTGTTCGGACTCTTCTACCTCCCTTTATCCCGCAGTCTCTTCTCTGGTAGCTCCAGCCCCTGTTGATGGTGTCTTGACGCCGAAATAAGGTCGACAGTTATAATTGGGTTTGCAAGAAAGAACAGATGGTCGAGAGGGCCGATCGCTGCCAGGGATAGTGGGCTAGGTAAAATCTCGGGCGGCGATTTTAGGGTGGGGTACATGAAAGCCGTTGGCACTCCCGCATGCCAAACAACTAAAGCGTTGCAAGAGGCCCAGCCCATCTCGGTGGGCAGCTGGCAGCCGGAGCACTTCACTCCTAGCGATCCGTCAAAGGACCCCCACTCGAACAAGCCCACAGCAACCGTCACACTGATGACTGGTCAAATTATTTCAGGATATTTGAGCTGTGGATTGGGTCGGCACTTCAGAAGGCATGGTCCGAGTCTTCCCCGCTTGCAGCAGGTCCGGCTGCATTGAGTCAGGCTTTGAGGCCTGCCCGTGTGGGAAGCATAGGGGGTGGCATGTTGCAGCCAGCGGAAGAGGAGTAAGGGTAGGACGCACCCAAGTCAGAGCAGATCTGACCTTTCCGATGCGGCAGGGATATCCAGTTCATCCATACCTCCCTAACACCAGGTGCCCTGGACGGGCAAGGCACCTCTAGGTAGGTTAGGTAGGCAGGCCTGCCTTGGTGCTAGAAGCTAGCCGTAGATGGGCGGTATGTAGATAGGCGGGTAAGCACCTATAAGGTCGGGAGCTCCGGGTGGGTAGGTGTATGTGGGGAGGTAGGAAGATACGTAATGGGTGGTAGGTACCTCAGGTACGGTAGAAACGTAAGGAAGGCATGTCATCGAATCTGCCATTCAGTTCCCGCTCGCACTCCGTGCTTAGCTGGCCCACCTCAGACTGTAGTTTTCGTTTTCGTGGAGCTCATTCCTCAAGCAGCCTGGCTGCTGTCGGTTGGAGCTAGACGTTGGCAGGCGGAAGCCGAAGAGTTCTCCCCGTTGCAGTCGCTGACACTTGCCAACTACTGTCAGGCGATGACGGCGACACGGCGAGTGACGGGTGGAAATGGAGGGACGTGGGAAATCGAAACGCGAGAAGATACATTCGACTTACCTTTCGGGCACGGGGGACAGTTTTCTCATGCGCGGCGAGTTCGTGCTCCTCTGCTTGCCCTGGGGCAGTAAAGGGTTCGCCAGTGGCTGGAAGGACACGGAGGCCACCGGCGACTTTCTCTCAGTAGGTTCCTGGCATACCTCGCTAGTGCTGCCGAAAACAGGGTGGACTTTTGAAATCTCGTCCTGGGTCCTGATAGCCCGGTGGCCTGCTGGATTGTAACTCTCGACGGCGGCCTTGGCAGATTCGGACACGAGCTCCGACGGAGACATCGTGGTGTCATTACTATCGCATCGCGGACGGTCGGTTTTGCTAGGGTTTGACTGCTCTGCTGGACCGGCACCAGGGCTGCTCGGCAGCGCCGACGGGGCGAGATCTGACATCTGAGGGGGGGGAGGCGCCGGGGTATATGTAGATTGTAGGGGACGTCGCCACCGAGTTCGGGACCGAGTTCGGGCAGATCGAGTGCCTGGAAAAAGTCGCGGACAATCAACCGTTTCGTGACGGAGTGGGTTGGCAGAACCGAGAGACGCCAGTCTCTCCTTGGCCTCAGGAGACAGCGGCCAAGGTCATTCGTCAGGCCTCGTCATCGATATCGATGGCCTGGAAGCGGCCAAAGAAATACAGAAGGCGAAGGTGGTGGAAGATGAAGAAGAAGAAGGTGGGCGATCGCCGAGGCGTCGCCGTGGCCGTCGCCGTGGGCGTGTGGTCGTCAAGGGGGAGCGAGGAAGCAGCTGTGAGCACGGCGATGGGCGAAGGAGGTGCAACGTTGGTTTGTGGTTGTTGTCTGGCGCGGTCGCCTGATCGTTTGCCGGAGGCGAACTTCGATTCCGGTGTCGCAATGAATCGTCAAGCACCTGGAAATCCCCAAGTCCCGTGTGAAGACGGAGTCAGGTTGAGGTCGAGATTTACGAGGAGGCGGGCGGGCAGACAAGACGCAGCTAGGTGTGGGGTGTAGGGTGTTGCCAGGCACGATGCCTAGGTAGGTGGTCGGTGTTGGGTGCGATCAGGAATAAAATCGTGCCACCATCGTCTCGCGCAGGTTCAAGGTTCGACGGCAATCTCGGTGATCAACTGGTGTGCGAAGGGAAGAACAGCTAACAGCAACTGGGTAGGTACCCGATAGATTAGAAGACGAGAACTGGTGTGTGGCGCCGGTGGTGATCATTGGTGGTGTTCACGGACGGTGCGAATTCGCTTGAAGCTGGGTAAGGTGGTAGGTGTAGACCCAGAGACAACTGCACCAAGTCGGCTGCATGCAATGGGCCCGACGCGACACAGCTGCGCCACTGACAACCTCTCGACAGATTTAAGACAGCTAGAAAAGAATCGGCGTAGTCCAGCACATCTCGTTTTCGTAGGTAGGGAAATAGGATAGGTGGTAGGTACGTAGGTACTGTCACCTCGGTAGATTTGCGGGTCTCTTCGTCTTCCATCCTTTATAGGTCAGGTCAGGTCCGCTCGCAGTCCCACAAATGGCGTAGCACCACAAAGCTGGTCGCCGTCACCAGGTCTCTGCCCCTCGTCAAGCTCGACAAGCTAGGGTACTATATTCACCTAGTACGTACCTTAGGCAGGTAGGTACCAGGTAGGGAGGTGTAGGTATGTTCCCCCGGGAGGTGGCAGGCAACACGACCTCACTGTACACAATCGTATGTATAAGCCGAGATCACATACATGCACCTACGATTTGCCCTGGAGAAGTAGCTTCCAATAACAGGCATTTGGAATCATGGGGATGCAGCTTATACATCGGAGTGTACGACATTCATTCCGGAACCCACCCTCGTATTGAATGGTGTTTGGTTGATTGAGGCGGGAGATAAGAGCCTTCGACTTGCGTCTTGTTCATCTAGGTCCTATTTTTCTGCGCCTCCAACCCCGCCGCATCAGATCGCAGCCTCGAACAGGATGCAGCAGCAACCTACCTAGGTAGGTAGGTAGGTAGGAAGGGAAGTACTCCGTTGGTGTACATGTTGGCATGTTGGCATACTAGCGGGCAGATGTCGAAATTCCTGCAGGTTGGGTCGCCGGAATGCAACTCGATACCACGGCCAACGAGGAACAGACTGATGCAGCTGCTACCCTCTCCGATCTCGGTGTCGATACCTGCCCGCCCAAGTTCCACGGGAGCAGTAATGCAGCCAATGAGGTAACCGCGTTTGGCATGAGGCGCTCTTTCATTTCCTTATCGGTTCCGCGTCTGTCGTACCGCATCCCTCCGTGGTCCAGAAAACGCATTTAGTTACCAAGAGCACAGTACAACGAGAACAGACTGATCTCCTCCGAGCGCCTTCTTCAGGCTCCCAATCCCATGGTCCACGTAACCGCCGGAGCAGCCAGGTCCTCAAGAGTATATAACACAACGCCTAGACGCCAGTAATGCAGCATTATTGAGATGACCATCTCCCTCCCGTCATTCCCTGTTCGTTGCTCATCGTTCATTGCTCGATACTCGCCCGCTCGGAGGATATTCCGCATTGCACTTTGCGCGCTGCTTGTGACCCATGCATTGTGCCACCCTCACTCGTGAAACAAGAGCTCAAAATGACGTAGGTACAGAGCAACAGCATGCCAGAGCGGACTGACCAGTTAAGGAAAGAGGCGATCAGGGGCCCTTTTTTTTTTCTTTGGCTCTCTCATAACAGCTTCCGACTTTCTCACACGTACGTGCGCGACAAGTTCCGAAGATACCAGTCAACCAGTTTCCTGCCAACTTTGGCCTCTGAGATGTGGATAAGGTCCTAGGAACGAAGTTAGCATGGGTTCATCCTTTCGCCTGATTTTCTAGGCACCACCCTACGCGGGGGCTCAAACATACCCCCTGTAAGGCGTAGTCTAGATCGCTGACGTTGACAAGCTCGCCTTCGAGAAGCGCGTGGTCGGTCCAGCGCAACTGCTTGGTGCGCTGCTTGTTAACGAGAAGCCAGGACCGGAGCTCCTCCGGCTTTACGGACAGGAAGCCAGCGAGCTTGTTGAGATCCATCGTCGTGTAAAGCCGCAGATAGGATTTGACCGTGGGGCTCCACATGTTCGTCTTGACCTCGTCCATGAAGACAGACAGGTGGTGCTCGATCGGGTCCACGTTCATCTCCGGGCTGTCGAAGTCGGGGGGCACCGGCGAGATGAACTTGGGACAGGCCGCCCGGAAGAGCTCCTCGAAGATGGGCAGAGACTCTGGGCCACCCCGCTGCAGCTTCAGAAGCTGGTCACCGTACTTCTCCCGAAGCGCCGTGTGGATCGTGTCGTCCAGGCGGGTGGGGTGGAACGCCACGCAGATGGCGATCAAAGCCAGCATCTGGTCATTTTTTTTCGTGATCGAGTCGTACTGGGCGTTCTTCTGGAAGTTCTTGGTCCGAGATACATAGACGAGGATGTGGCTGAACATGCGGATGGCGTCGGCATAGCGGCGGATCATCATGTACGAAAAGCCGACGTAGTAGTAGGTGGTGAAGTGGGCAGCCATGACGCGGGCAAACATGGCCTTCTTGTTGAGCTCGATGTCGTCGAGAGTTTTGAGGGCCAGGGTGAAATCTCCGAGCAGACAGTGGACCCGCAGAAGTCCAATGATGGAGAAGTAGCCGAGCATCCTGTACAAGCTCTTGGAGCCATAGTCCCCAGCCACAGCTGCCGGGTCCTCGTTTCGCTTCATCGCCACGAGCTGCTCCAAGATCTGCGACCTCTGTATGAGGGAGTAGAGCACGTTCAGCACGCTATAGCAGCCCCAAGTGTTTGGGTTCTCCCGCAGTATCTGCACCTCCTCCTCGTTGTTCGCCTGCCTCGCGATCCTCATTCTGTACGTGGAAAACGAATTGAATTGGTAGATGAACTCGTCAATGACATCCCAAGCCCAGTAGTACTGTGGTGATATGAGACAGACGACGCAGTTAGCAACCGTGCATCAAACGCTCGCGGGGCCAACAACACGGACGACAGTATCGTCTTCGAGTGAGAAGAGGATGGCAAATCAGGGTAGACATGTGGGTGGGTAGATAGGTAGGTAGGTAGGTAGGTAGGTAGGTAGGTAGGTAAGCAGCTACTAACAGACGGTGGCTCGAGGTCGACTGGACCCTCCGAGTTGAGGATGAAGTGGAAGAGGCTGCAGTACTGGTCGTAGCTCTGGAACTTGATCTCCAGAGGCGCAGAGAAATCCAAGGGCTGAGCGGCGGCGACCAGCCTTGACTGGATGTCGTCGGTCTGCTGGGCCAAGGACAGAGCGATGTGGCCGGAATCGTCTAGGCCATCTTCGTACTGCACCTGCTCTCGGTAGTCGGCGACCAGAGCCTCCTCCTCCACGTCGCTGTCGTCTCCTAGGACACGGGCTTGTGCCGCGTCATTCTGAAAGGAGCTCATGATGGTGGCCTTGCAGTGCGGCAATGAAGTCTCCTCCGATTTTGGGGCAGCCTCCAACCTTCGAAACAAAAATCAGCGGAGGATGGTGGAGGGAATAGGCCGAGGGGTTCTCTGCGGGTTTTGGGTGCAATGATAAGCGAATGATTTTTTGGGGGGGTTTTAGGGTTTTTTTTTGGCCTTTTTTGCAACTCCTCACCTACCAAGCCCTGGTGGGGTTTTCGTCTTGGCCTTATCGCTTATCGTCACTTCAATGCCCCTCGTTTCCTAGAACGACATCGTCAACTTTACTCCCAATATGGTTGACTGAGTGACAAGGCTGAAAAGACAATTTCAACGTAGACATAGAAAGAGAACTATATGGCTCCTCGGCAAATGTATTGCAGTGCCGACTCGGCGTCGTGACTTTCCATTGCTTGCCAGAATGGCTTATACAAGTATCATTATGACTCAACGTCGTCCACGCTATCGGTAGCCTACGCACCACATTCGGAGGAACATTCCCAAATATTCACAAATATCCATCCCCCGTCTCCCCTCTTCCTCAAGGCTTATTACTCGCCCGAGATCACATAAATGCTCCGCGAGGAACTTTCTCAAGGCCTACCTTGCGCGCTTATTCTCCAACATTCCTGTCCTCAAAGGGCTGGGGAGTCGGTCCCTGTGAGCCACAACGAGAATGCCTTTGGTTAACCCCGAACAGCTGGCGCAGCTCCAGCAACATGCGGACAACATCCGGAACGTACGTGTTGACGCAATGACGCGATGCCCTCGTGATACTGATCTCTGCTAACTCTTGGATTCCTCGCCCTCTGACGGCCATTCTTTCCTACGCCCATAGATTTGCATACTAGCACATGTGGTACGTCGCCCTTGACCCATCCTGCCCTCTTGTCTACTACCTCCGCGTACACTCTGCACCTGAAACCTAGCGATAGCTACTAACTCGGAAACGGAGGCTTCGCCATAGGATCATGGCAAGACTTCCCTGACAGATGCGCTTCTCGCGACAAATGGCATCATCTCGGCGAAGCTGGCCGGCAAGATCAGATACCTCGACTCCCGGCCAGACGAACAACTTCGAGGCATCACGATGGAGTCGTCAGCCATATCGCTGCTATTCAGCATTATGAGAAGGCAAAAGCCCGGCGCTGCCCCGGAACCGACGGATTATCTGATCAACCTTATCGACTCTCCGGGCCACATCGACTTCAGCAGTGAGGTTTCCACGGCGTCCCGGCTTTGCGACGGCGCCGTGGTGCTGGTGGATGCTGTTGAGGGCGTGTGTAGCCAGACCGTTACGGTCCTTCGACAAACCTGGACTGAGAAGCTCAAGCCGTTGCTGGTGATCAACAAGATCGACCGGCTAGTCACGGAGCTTAAGATGACGCCGAGCGAAGCCTACGTCCACCTAAGTAAGATCCTGGAACAGGTGAACGCAGTGCTGGGCAGCTTCTTCCAAGGCGAACGCATGGAGGAGGATCTGAACTGGCGGGAGAGGTTGGAGGAGCGTGTGGCGGCCGCAGCGAAACGATCGGAGGCAGAGCAGCAGCAGCAGCAGCAGCAGCAGCAACAACAACAACAACAGCAGCAGCAGAAACGCCAAGGAGGCAATAACGGCGAAGTGGATCTTCAGTTCCACGAACGAGACGATGAGGACCTGTACTTCGCGCCGGAGAAAAACAACGTCATCTTCAGCAGCGCCATCGATGGCTGGGCCTTCACTGTCCGCCAGTTCGCCAGCCTGTACGAGAAAAAGCTCGGAATCCAGGCGGACGTGATGCAGAGGGTGCTGTGGGGCAACTTCTACCTCGACCCGAAGACTAAGAAGGTCCTTGGCCCAAGGCACCTGAAAGGCCGGGCCCTGAAACCAATGTTCGTACAGCTAGTCCTGGACCCGATCTGGGCCGTATATAGCGCCACCGCGGGCAAGGGCAGCGACTCGGTCGCCTTGCTCGACAAGATCACGAAATCTCTCAACATCACCATTGCGCCTCACATCCTGCGATCGAAAGACAGAGATCCGCGCCAGCTGCTGACTGCCGTGTTCTCCTCGTGGCTTCCGCTCTCGACCGCGCTCCTGGTCTCGGTGGTCGAGTCGCTACCGTCGCCCCGGGTCGCTCAAGCCGAGCGCCTGCCCGAGCTGCTGGACTCTTCACCAGGCGCTGAGCACATCCTACCCACCGTCCGAGATGCCGTGGTATCATTCGGCCAGTCTGCCAGCGACCCGGTTGTGGCCTATGTCAGCAAGATGGTCTCCGTGCCCGAGCGAGAGCTCCCAGAAAACAGGCGACGGCGAAACGGGCCGCTCAGTCCGGAAGAGGCTCGCGAGCTGGCCAGGAAGAAGTGTGCCGAGGCTGCGCAGGCCCAGGCTTCAGCCGCCGGCGCCGGAGGTCTAGGCGGGGTTTCTGACCTGGCGGGCAAACTGTGCAGTGCGAGTCTGCAGGATGAAGAGGACGAGGCCGATCGCCAGGCCGCGGCCCAAAGCCCAGATCCGGAGCAACTGATCGGCTTTGCGCGCATCTACTCCGGCAAGCTGTCAGTCGGGGATAGCGTCTACGTTCTACCCCCGAAGTTCTCACCGGCCAAGCCCGATGCGGTGCCTCGGCCCCTGCGAGTAACGGTGCAAGCGCTTTACATGCTGATGGGCCGCACTCTTGAGAGCCTCACCACGGTCCCTGCCGGGGTCGTCTTTGGCATCCGCGGCCTCGAGGGATCTGGGATCCTCAAATCAGGCACTCTTTGTTCGCAGCTGGAAGGCGCCGTGAACCTCGCAGGCGTCGGCAGTGCGACGGCCCGGCCCATCGTCCGGGTGGCGCTGGAGCCGGCGAACCCGGCCCATCTAGACCGCATGATTGCCGGCTTACGTCTGCTAGTTCAGAGCGATCCGTGTGCTGAGTACGAGCACTTTGCGAGTGGCGAGCATGTTCTCGTCACAGCCGGCGAGCTGCATCTGGAACGCTGCCTTGCGGACCTCCGCGACCGCTTCGCGAAATGTGACATCCAAGCCGGCGCTCCCATTGTACCTTTCCGCGAGACCATCGTGCGGGCTGAGGAGATGCGCCCACCGGCCAGCAAGGAGCTCGGGAGGGGCGCCGTCCCCGCAGTCACCAGTTCGCGGCAGGTCACACTTACCGTGCGTGTGAAGCCGCTACCCACTGACGTTGCCGAGTTCCTCTCCAAAAATGCCGGTGCCGTTAAGCGTCAGTCCTCTTCGGCCGACCGGGCCACCAGATCGGCTTCCGCGGAAGATTTGCCGGTGCCCGACCAACCTGGTGAAGAAGACGAGGAGGGTGTTGAGGAGGATGGAGATATCTCCGAAAATGCCAACGTCGTGCTCAACCCGGGCGATTTCAAGATAGAGCTCCAGTCTCGCCTCGAGGCTGGGAGGGGCGGTCGTGATGCGTGGAAAGACGCCACCGACCGAATCGTCGCGTTCGGGCCGAGGAGATCGGGTCCAAACATCCTGGTCGATGGTACTGGAGATGGACTTTTGCAGAGGAGAGCCTTCTCTAGCAGCACGGCGGCTCGAAGCAGAGTTGGTCGCGATGATTCAACCACCGATACCCTAGCGGTGGGGGAAAGTCTCCGTGCTAGCCACCTTACCGACAAGATCGCGTACGCTTTCCAGCTGGCGACGGCACAAGGGCCACTCTGTGGAGAGCCGATGCATGGCGTGGCGGTCATTATCGAGGATGTCAGGATTTCGGCCGCGGACGACGACTCCTCGACGCACGACAGCCTCGGCCGCCTGACAGGCGAGGTAATCAAGACAACACAGCGAGCTATCCACAAGGGTTTCCTCGATTGGTCTCCACGGCTAATGCTAGCCATGTACTCATGCGAAATCCAGGCCAGCAGTAAGTGTCTCCCCCTTTGCCCCGTTCTAATTCTCATCTTATGCTTGTGTCTCAAGCGAGAATTGCCAATCTTGTCGCACTTATTGACGATGCCGTAATTCTCTACAGCCGAAGTACTCGGGCGTGTTTATGACGTCCTAACGCGTCGGCGGGGTCGAGTCCTCTCCGAGTCGATGAAAGAAGGCACACCATTCTTCACCATCCAGTCACTGCTCCCGGTGGCTGAGTCCTTCGGGTTTGCCGACGATATGCGGAAGCGCACCAGTGGCGCGGCCCAGCCGCAGCTTATATTCACCGGTTTTGAGGTTCTAGATGAGGATCCCTTCTGGGTGCCCTTCACCGAGGACGACCTGGAGGACCTTGGCGAATACGGCGATCGTGAAAACGTGGCAAAAAGGTACATGGATGGTGTGAGGAGACGCAAGGGCTTGCTTGTGGAAGGACGGAACGTCGCTCGGGATGCAGAGAAGCAGAAGACGCTCAAAAGATAGCGAGTTCTGCGCCATATCGTATATCTCAGCGCATGTGTACAGGAATGAGAGAGAGAGAGAGAGAGAGAGAGAGAGATTTGAAACGATTCAACGAAAGGAACGTGTGAAAAGATGAGTTATATCTAAACAGTTGGCCGGGATGGTCGACGTCATTACCAGATGTTCCGTTTACCTTGACGTTTCGACGAAGAATACCTACACGGGATAGATACATCGGCGGGTAGGAGGAATTTACACAGCCGAGGGGCCAAACAGGTTTAAATCTCTCTCTTGAAAAAACGGGGGCGCAACATAGAAATAGAAAATGAAAGAAACAGGGATGTGGAATGAGAGGAACCGAGAAGAGCGAAAAGGTCAAATAAATGGAGGAACTTTTATCATCTAACGTCAAAATCCCTCCCTCACTTCTTCAACTATTTCATTGCTCAATTCACCCGACGATGGCAAGTCTTCCGCGTCCACGCAGGTCCCGAGCTTCCTCTAAGACGACCCAGTAAAGCCAGCAGCTAGACACCAAGTGTTGTACTGTGGAGGGACACTACCGAGCCCGGAGCGCCATCGATATGCACCTTGAAAAGAGCGGTTTGCAAAGGACCACTGAGAACGTGCCTCCCAGCAGCAGATTAAATATCCGCCAAACGGGGACATGGAGCCTGCCAGACGACCGAGACGCCAGATAGAATGCCAAATAGATGATGAGATAACGTGCCTTGATATTGACACATACGCGCGGTCGGCAGCAAAGATGATCAATAGATGAAAATTGCCCAACTCGGGCTTAGACTTGACGGATTGAGAGGACGGAGCAGCTGGAGTAGAGAGAGACCCTTCCGCGTCTTCTAGCAAAGTCGGGGGACCGGCGGGAGGCTGTATCCAAGACAGCGTCCAAGCCAGCGGAAGGCATGGCATGATTTCTTCGACCAAACAGGACGAAGGCGCTCCGAAGGGGATTAGAGGAGCAGCAACTATGTAGATATGTCACACCGGAAAAAAATTGCGTAATTCCAAGGCGAGGGCGCAACTTCCTAGGCCTCCAGGGCAGAGGGGTCTGGCAGAGGGGTGCCGAGTGTGTAGGCAGGCAGGAAGGCACGTAACGCGCGACCAATGGAGTAGAACGTTTCCCGTCAACCCTGTGACGTTCTGTACCGTCGCCGAGGGAACGCTGAACAAGCGTAGAGTACGGGTAGGAACACGACCGCAGATAGAACCTGACAGTGGCCTAAGACGCGACTGGGCGAGCGTTACGACTTGGCTTCTTAACGGTCGTCCAGCCGTCCTCCTCCGGGGCGGCCGGGTCCGCTTCAGCAGCCACAGGTGTGGATGGCTGCGATGTGTTGGCGCCAGCAGGGGCGCCGCCGTTGGCTCGGGACGGCCGCGAGCCATCGGGTCGGGTACCCCTCGGTGCAGGGCCACCACCGCGCCTTGGTCCAGTCGGGGCGCCCCGGGAGCCTTTGTGATCGCCTAACGACTGCCTCCAGTTGCCGCTCTCGGTGGCTCGGGATTTGAAATGAGCCCCTTCACGGCCCTCGCGTGGCTCGCGTGGCTCACGCGGCTCGCGCGGCTCGCGCGGCTCACGAGCCTCCCGAGGCCGGAACGGGCCTCTCTGTTCCGATGTCGCCGCCCCATTTTCCTCTAGTTTGTTGGTGGGCTTCTCATCGTCCTTCGCCGCCTCCTGAGCAGAGGCCAAGGCTGAAGGAGCCTCCTGCTTTGCCTCTTCAACGTCGCCGGCCTCGGGCCCCTTCTGATCCGGCTCTGCCGATTTGTTGCCAGCGGACGCTGCAGCCGCAGCTGCCGCCGCCTCTTTGGCAATGCGACGCTCCTCCTTGGCCCGTTCCTCACTCTCTCTCTTCTCCTTAAGCATGGCCTGGCGTTTCTCTTCGACCTCCCGCTCTCTTGCGGCCGAGTCGATGGGCCGTGCTGCGCCGAAAGGGCTGGCCTTGGCGTCCGTAGGTACCGGTGCTGGTGGTGTCGTGTCGGGCACATCGGAGACCGTCCGCTTTGCGAGGTTCAGTTTCGGACGGCCGACTGGTGCCGCGGGGGCAGCCGCAGAGGGGGCAGGTGAGGGTGGCGCCTCGCTACCACTACGCGACTGACCTGGGGACTTGGTAGCCGTGTCAGGTCGCATGCTATTTCTCCACTGCATGTCCCGCTCTGCAGCAGTGGGGGCCCTCTCAGGGCGCTCAACAAACTCGCGGCGCGGAGGTCGTGAGCCGTCCGACTGTGGTTGCTGCTGTTGTTGCTGCTGCTGCGACTGTTGCTGCTGACGGCCTTCGCCCCAGGCAGCAGGCGATGCTCTTCGGTTATTCCGACCGAACGAGTCGGTGCGCGTTCCATCATTTGGAGGCCTGCTGCCGTCACGGGAAGGCGGCTGTCGGACCTGCTCCGGGCGGGGTGATAGAGGTCCCTTCCGGGTCCAATCCGAGAAGTCGCGCGATTTGCCATCGTCGGCAGGTTCGCGCTGGGGGCGACGATCGTTGAATTCAGCAGGGCCAGGCCGGCGGTCGTTGGAGCGAGGGATGTCAGCGAGGGGGCCCTTGCGCTGTGACCAGTCTAGTTCTCGGCCCGGGTCTCCCCGGTTCTCTCTATCCTTGGCTATTCGTAGCGTAATATGGCATGTTAGTGATCATGCATCCCGAGGCAGACACGCATGCACGGTTTGCAACACGGTGCGAGACGAGTACGGGCCAGGGCGCGAGGGGCTGTGGTTCTTCGAAATGATTGCTAGATGTACTTACGGGGATCGGCGATCCTGATTCTGATGGATCGGCCTTCAAAGGAGCTGCCGTCGAGGGTCAGGGCCTGCTTGAGACCATCAACGCTACCAAACTCGACGTAACCGAAGCCCTTGGGCCTCTGCTGCTCCCGATCCTCCACAATTCGGACGCTGACCACCTCACATCCCGTGAAGAAATCGGTCACAGAGTCGTTTGTGGCGTCATAGGAGAGATTACCCAGATGGGCGGTGTACGGAGGGCGGGTAGGTAGTTGCGTGGGGAACGAGTCACGAGGGGGATAGGTCGCTGGCAGCACAGTCAGTATTTGCACAGGCATCTGGGAGAGGTGAATTAGCAGACATACATCTCTCCGACTGGCCGTAGCCAGAGCTGTAGCCGCCTCGGCGCTCAGCAGGTGGGAGGGGTTGGGTTCCTGGATGTCGGTGTTAGTAATCGCGCGCCTTGTGACGGCCGCGGGCCTTCCTGGATCTTGGGGTGATGTGTTTACCAGATGCTAGAGCACATGTTAGTTGATGCGGCCATTATACTGCGAAATTGTCTCTTCTGCCCATTCGATGTTCAATGGCTGGGAGGAGGTGGGGATTGACGGGAATGGCAACATACCATAGGTGTCCTCGACTTCGTCGGCCCACGAGCCAAAGGCTTGAGCAAATCTGTTAGCAAATCCGGCGTTCAACGTTTGATGGGCAAGTATGGACTGGCAAGGCTGTGAGTAACCACATGACGGCCGACTGTGGTAGGGACTGTGGCAGGGAGGAAGAACCGAAGGACAGGCTAAGGACGAGGCAAAGCTCGAGCCAGGCAGCAACACTTACTAGAATCCTGCATGAACTCGCCGAGGGACAGCTTCTGGACCTCCTTTTTCTTGGGAGCTAGAAACGAATAATTAGCACACGGCATTCCTCGAGATGAGTTCGATTCCGGGGTGAAATATGGCGATGGTCCTTACCCATGATTGCGGTGTTTTAGGTTGGCCACGCGCAACGATGGATCGATCCAGGCGCGCAGTCGGAAGGGAAAGATGGGAGAGGTGGCCGAATCTGCCGCCAAGATTTAGAGACGGGATGAAGAGGGAAAGGGATTGAGACTGGGGTGGTGATGATGATGAAGAAAAATCGGAATATGCGAGAGTGGCGTTTGCACCAGGTCGGCGGCCGTTGTCGTGGGCGACTCTTTAATTGAGCGGAAATCGCGAGATGAATGAAGACGGCAAGTTTCTGACCTGGTCAATCCATGGTGGGTTTGAGCGGGAGTGCGGAAAAAAAATTCGACCAAGGGCCGGGAAAGTGGTGAGCGTTGGCAATTTTTTTCGAGCCCCTGCGAGTGCCCAGAAAGTTTGAGGTACCTTTCGGCGGCAGAGGCACAAGTCTACTTATTCAACGCTAGTCCCGATTTAGGTTAGGCTAGAAGTCAAGCCGGATACTTCTTTTTCGCAAGTTGATTGCTGAAATGAACCTAGAAACCAACCAACCTTCGACTTTACTGTGGGAGGTAGCATACTTTTTCTCAATTCCGACTCGACAACATTAAAACATAACCAGACCAGGCAGCCATTCACAGCGCAGCTAGGTTCAGTAGATGGGGACTCAAAGAAAAGAGCCGAAGCTCTGTCTCCGAGTGCTAGTTCATGCCCCTCCTGTCGATCGGTGATGTCCGGTTCTGGCCAGATTGTGCCGGCTACGGCCGCACATAACCCACAGGATCAACACAGAGAGCAATTCATCCCGCCAATTCTCGTCAACTCGCTCAAGGTTGGTGGTTGTACCGGTATGAACTGAAATCTACAATCTCCGGGTGACATTGGCGCGGATGAAGGTGATGGAGAGGGAATTTGACTTGACAAAAAGAGATGTGCTCCCGATGCTGAACAACTAGCACATTCGATCCAGGGGCCCTGGGCGTCTTCATTGGAGCTGCTACCGGGGTGATTCGGGCGCGTCCGCCAGCTCTCACTGCCGCCATTGCTGGAGTCCAGTGGTTTACTTTGGGAGCAACCTACTACGGTAAGAAGACCCCGAGACGGCAAGACAACAGAGCTTGGCTCGGTCTGGTCACTTACAACCAACCTCTCCACACCTACTGCCTAAGTTACAGGTAGGATCTTACCTGGTGGTATTCGCGTATATCTGACTTTACAGCACAGGTTCAAGGGCGGTGACTATAGCAGCTTGGGGCGGCGAACAGGCACTCTCCCCGGCGGACAAGATAAAGGCCAGCACAATCGCTGGTGGTTTCGCTGGCGCTGCGTCAGGGCTCCTGGGTAAGTACATACCTAGCCGCCATTGTTCTGACCCTAAGGCCTATTGCTACTGCCGCATCTGACAATTCCCAGGTGGTGGACCTCGCGGGATTCCCCCGGTCGTCATCGCCTTTTCACTTCTCGGGGCCGGCGGGCAGGCTGTGGCCAGTGCGATGGCCGAGCGTAACCCTCAGAATAGCGGAAGGCTTGCCTCCAGATGGAGCCCGCTCAAACGTCTCACGGACCGAGAGTATGAAATGATGCTAGAGGAGAAGCTACTGAAGCTAGACGTGGAGATTGCCCTCGTCGACGACAAGATCGCGGCGGTGAAGAACTCTGTTGCGATAGAGAAATGAAAAACATTTATTGTTCTTGGATCTGCCTGCCCACACCAACCATAGGTAGCTAGGTACCTAAGGTAGGCAGGTTGGTACCTACTAGGTGGTAGGTCAGGTAGGTAGGTAGGCTTGGCAGTGGCCGTCCCCCAGAACCAGAGATGTGGTTGTCTCGCTCGGAAGATGCCGGTGATCCCCGCCATTACGAGCCGTTGCCAGTTCTCTGCTCCTGCCTACCACCTCCCGGCCTCACCACCTTAGGTAGTACCTGTGCATTATTACGAATTCACCAAGGTGTAAGATTCAACCTCGCAATATTAATCGAAACAGTGCAGACTCATTTCCCTCGGCCGTCCGACCGCAGGGTGATGGGTTAAAATGATTACGGTGGTCAGACTGGTTGGTACCTCGCTGCATTCAGTCCAGAGAGACGGACTTGCTGCTAAGGGCTACAGGGGCACCGAATCTCGTCAGCCTGGCCCTGGCCCCGCAGACACAAGCCCACCTACGAACTTCCATCCTTGAAAGCGACCGCGTCAAACAAGACCTCCTCTTCACGACGTAGTGCGAGCGCCTTCTCGCTTAGGCTGTTTCTCTACCCCTACTAGGCTGGTGGCTAGCCCTAACGTGCCTGGAGCTCATTACATTTACGTATTTTCGAACAAAAAACGCAGAGGGCCCTTCCGTCACTGGCGTATCCGCATCCCTCCACCCTTTGTTTCGTTGCCCGACGCAACCAACACGAAGCCCTCGAAGTCCTCTAAACGCTCGAAACCCTCGAAACCTTTGCTTCATCGATGGCAGATGGCGTTCCGCGGCCATCGAGGTGAATGATCACCAGTGATGTCGCGGCTCTGGCATCCAACAGGTATTTTTTGACTGCGCACGTTACGCCCTTGTTTCGAGCAGGCTTCGACTGATTCATTATCAAGAACCCACCTTGACTCTGCGGCTTCGCGGACGGTAGCAGCAGCAGCAGCACCGCCGGCGGCAGCAACAGCACCGGCGAACAGTTGGCGATTGGCAACAGCCCCCGGACGCGCGTCACCACCATGGCGCTGCTCAACCCGACATTTGTTTTCGGCATAATCGTCCTCATATACCTGTCAACCTTCGTCTTCTTTGCCATCCTGCGCATTCTCACCGGTGTCTCGATCCAGCGCGTCGGTTACTTCTCGCTGCGCCGGTTAGCTTATACCCCTCGCGATGGCGTCAAGGTCGAAATCAGAGGTCTCGGCCTCAACGTGCACCGCCCGACCTTCGCCCAGCCGACTTGGCTCAGCATCGTTATCAGCGAGCTCGTGGTAACCCTCGACTTCCCAGAGCTCGAGGGAAGCAGCTCGGCTGGCGGCCGCGCCACTGCAGACGATGGCGATCAGAAACGAGAGGGCGGACAACACGGAGATGAAGCCGCACCAGAAGATGAGGTGCTGGCGCGGTCCACGCCGACCGCCGGTGCCTCTCAACCTGGCGCCTTGCCAACACCCAGGATTGTGCGACGTGGGACGGCAGTTGTGAACAATCGGAGCGAGACGTGGAAGCGGCTGATGAGGTACAAGGAGAGGATCAAGCGGCTGCACCGCAACGTCAACTGGCTCCGGATGGTTGATGTGGTAGCCGCGAACTCGAGCATCAGTGTTGTCGGTGTCGGCAGCTTGCAGTTCGGGAATCTCACCGTTGCGGTTGACACGAGACGAAAGATGGTCGACCGGGCACGCTTCTTCCTCCAATCCAGGGGCCAGAAGCCCCAGACGGGGAAGCACCAGGCGGAATGGATCATGACACTCAGAAGCGTGCTCTTCACGCCGGAGGGCAAGGAACCCATGGAGGTCCTGGACAACGCCACCCTCAACGTGCATGGCTTCCTGTACGATGCCATGGACGGGCTGCGAGACGCCGCCGTGGCCCTGAAGCTCGGGCGCGTCCATCTGCCCTACGATGACCTGAAGCGATGCTTGGACCTGTATCGGCGCATCCGGAGGAGAACTGCGTCCCCCGAGGCGGATCTTGGGGCCGTCGGCGGCTGCGTCGTCGGCAATGACTTCCCGGCGGCCAGCATCATGCACGAGCCGGAGGTGGTGCCCGGTCGCAGAACCGACCTGGAGCTGATGCAGACCGTGTCAGACTCCAAGGAGTTTGCCAGCTCACTGCTCCGCGGCGTCAAGGAGGTCCAGTTCGCTGTAAGCTTCCTGGGGCTCACCAAGAAAGTCGAGGCCGTCAAGACTCCAGGATCTGCACCAGTACTGCTGAACGCGTCGATGAAAGAGGTCGGGATCGACCTGCACCGGCTCGACCCCAAATCGCCAGCCCACCGCATGTACTTTCCATCCAAGGACATCGCGCACGAGGCGCTTGCCGCGGCGCTCTCTATCTCGGTTGGTGTCGATGACGGCCAGGGCAAGCCGCAGCGACTCGTCTATGTGCCCATGACCACCACGACGGTCCGGACCACCCTGCCGTCGAAGACGGTTGAGCTGACTGACGACGGAAGCGCTGAGCAGAGGAACGCGAACATCCTTTTTGCCAACTCGGTCGTTACGTCGCCTTCGGTGGATCTGGACCCGCGCCACCTCCCGCTTCTGCTCGCCATGCTGCGCTCGAAGCCCAAGTCTGCAGCAAGGGCACAGCGTCAACAGCGGCACATGATCATTTCACGGCTGCTGCCCAAGGCCACCATTAAATTCACCATGCACGAGCCGGTGGTACGGATCGCCCTGCCTCCCGTGCAGGCCACAGCCGAACCAGACGATTTCGATCTTATCATCTCGTCCATCTCGTCCATCTCGCTGGACGTCGAGTCTCTACACTCGGCTGTCGAGGACCTTCATTACTCATTGGCGTCGTCGATGAGACTGCAGAGCCACAGCCTCTATTACCAGACCTCCTCCGGCAGCCGTTTTGATCTGCTCGAGACCGAATCGTTCGACCTAAAGGTGCAGCTAGGAGCGTCGCCTGACGTCCACGTCGTGGCCACCGGCAACCTTCAGACCTTCTCTGTTAAAATGGTGCGGCCCGAGATCAGCGACGGCCTGCGTCAGATCGTTCGCCACCTGCGGCTCAACGTGGAAGAGCCTGGCGGCCGGCACTCCTCGCCACGCGGGGCGGCGAGCTCCCATAACCTCCTCCGCGCGATGCCGGCCTGGCTCCTGCACTTCCAGATCCAGGCCTCAGACTTCAGCATGGAGGTCGCCGGCGTCGACACGGACATCTCGGAGGACTCCCGCGGCGTCGCTTTGCAGCTGGAGTCCTGGTCGGCCGAGTACCGCGCCCAGCGGCCTGACGGCCACACTCAGCCCGGCCACCCGAACCAGCACCAGCGGCGGCCGTCACGGCGTCGTGCCAGCAGCCGCGCCAGCATGGCGCCAGATACAGCGGATCTGCTCACGGCCGTGCCTCTATCGCCACGCAAGAAGTACCAGAATGCTGGCGACGGTCGCCGCATCGCCATCCATGCAAGGGGCCTGGAAGCCTTCGTGGTCGAGTCATCTGAGAAGTGGGAGGTCGAGCCGTTCGTCAACGTGCCCCGCTTCGAGGCCGCTCTGTCCACCCTGAGCGACAACCAAGGACCAGTCTTCCACGTCCTCGCCCACGTGCGCACCCTCCTCGTGCAGTACTCCCTGTACAGGCATTACGCTGTGGGAGTGGCCGCCATGGTTTTGGGCAAGGTGTTTGTGCGCCCAAAAGCATCAGCCAGCGCTTCATCTCGGCACCACAAGAATAACGACGGCAGTGCGACCACAGTTCCGACTAATACTCATGCAGCAACAGCTGCTGCTACTACGATGGCTACGAATCATCTCCAGGTCCCACAGCCGTCCCTTGACCCTCGTTTCCCAACAGCGTCGAGTCCGGGCAGGAGCGGGCTGGGCTTTGTACCTAGCTCCATGTCTGGCCCCGCGGCATCTGCCTCGGGTAAACCTGTCCGCGAGTTAGTGGCTGTCGATATCAAGGCGGCCCTCGTACAGATCAAAGCGGACATGCCGGCCGACCCTCCACTCATGCTACAGGTGCACAGCCTAGAGGCAGGGCGACACCGCTGGTCGCCGCCCTTCTTCCACTGCAAGCTCATCCGCCTATATGCCGGGGCGCCCCGAATGCCCGGCGTCTGGGCGCGGCTTGTCAGCATCAAGAACGGCCGGCTCGACTACCGCGAGTCGCGCAAGAAAATGGCCGGGGCCCTGGGAGGTTACCTGGAGGAGCGCATGTTCGACGTGGTCACGGACGCAATCCGCGCCGCCGTGCCGCACGAGCTCATCGTCCACAAGGTTTCAGACAACCTGATCAACGTCTTCAAGTCTGTGCAGCAGCTCCACCACCGCTTCCGCACCGGGACGAACGAGTACATCCTCGACAAGGGGCCAGAGGCGCCGCGCATGATTCCTAAAGTCTCTCTGCGCAGCCGCACAGTGCTGTTCGATCTCGAGGACGGCGCCTTTGAGTGGAAGTTGGGTATCATATACCGGACCGGGCGTATCGAGCAAATGCAACGGCTCGCACGCGAGGAGGCCTTTCAGGTCAAGGTCAAGAAGATTCACGAGGCGGAGAGCCGCAAGGAGTCAAGCAAGTTCCGCGCCCGCTCCGCGATAGGACGCGGACGGTCGTCTAAGCACGGAGGGCGTGTGGGGCAGGCGGGGCCGCACGGGAGGGGGCAGACCACCCTGGGCGGCGACCGGGCCGTGGATGGTGGCGGCGGCCGGCAGCGACGGTCGAGCTCGGAGAACCAGGGGCGCCGCAACGGGCGGGGCCGGGGCCCTCGATACGACCCAGAGGGGGCCACCTGCCTTGCGATGAGCGGAAGCGCGCTCCTCACCATCAAGGAAGCCCGGCAGCGGCTCAATGAGCACAACGCACAGAGCTGGAGACGGCGGATCGACCGGCAGTTCTTGGCGGCTCGAGAATGCATGCGCGAATCCCGCAGCCAGTTCTGGGGCGCCGACCACCTGCCCGACGACCTGGATGATCACGAGCACATCCTCGAGGTGCCCCAGCGACCGGCCCTGATGGCGGCCTTGATGCACGACGTGCACATCACGATCGACCGGCCGTCGTTCCCCATGTGCGAACTGCCCGAGTTCCTGCACAAAGTCGGCAAGGGGATGCCACGAGACATGAAGTACTCGCTGCTGGTGCCCATGAACGTGGCCATCGAGATGGGCGAGGCCAAGCTGACGCTGCGGGACTATCCCCTGCCGCTTTTACACGTGCCGGGGCTCCGGGCGGGCCAGTCGTCGCGTCTCTCGGCCCTGTCGCTACGGACCGACTTCGTGATCGCGGAAGAGTATCGCGGTGGGCCAGAGTCCATGCGGCGCGTCCGCGTCAGCATTATACCGCCGCAGGCCACCGCCGCCGCCGCCGCCGTTGCAGGCTCAGGGGCAGGCACGCCGCCCGGCCCCGGCGGCTTCGCTATAGACGTGCGGCGCACGGTGGGGCCCGTCAAGTCGTACTCGGACATGAGCATCGACATCAACACGGCGCTGCCCACGCGCATAACCTGGGGCCCCTCGTACCAGCCAGCTATCCAGGACATGATGATGGCCATCGAGTCCTTCACCAAGCCGCAGCTGGATCCGTCAGACAGGGTTGGCTTCTGGGACAAGATCCGGCTCAACTTCCACTCGCGCGTGCGCGTGGCCTGGAAGGGTGACGGCGATGTGCACCTGGCGCTGAAGGGCACCCGCGATCCGTACCACCTGACTGGCAACGGCGCCGGCTTCCTCATGTGCTGGCGCAACGACGTGCGGTGGAACATCCACGTCGAGGACGACCCGACGCGGTTCATGACCGTGGACAGCGGCGAGTACGTTCTTGCGATACCCGACTTCAGCCACCAGGCCCGGGAGGGGGCTGCTCGTTTCGCAGGCGATCCGGACGGCGGCAGCGGCAGCCTCTCGGCGCCGGAAGCGGGGCCCAGCGGAGCGGCAGTTGACGGGGGCAGCGGTGACGCCAACAGCGACAAGCGGATGTTGCGGAGTGCGCGCGGCGGCAGCGCTGCGTTCCAGAAGGTGATCATGAAGCTGTCCGGGCGGGTTCAGTGGCTCGCCGGGCTCGTGTTCGAGCGGTCCATCGAGGGCGGGCGGCGATCCTTCGACTTCCGGCCCCACTACAACGTGGTGCTTAGGACACCAGAGTCGGCCGCTCTCAGCGCCGCGTGGCCGCACAACTACGACGCGTTCCGCGGGTTCAGGAGCCAGCACATCCACCTGTCGATCGCAGTGCGGGCGCCCGAGGACCGCGAGTGGACACCCTTCAACCCGGAACCCTCGCGCAGCTACAACACGGTGCACCTCACGCCGCGCTTCTTCACGCATTTCTTCGCCTGGTGGTCTCTCTTTGCGGGGCCAATGTCGCTGCCCATCCGCCAAGGCTCGCTGTGGCCCGGGCGGGAGAAGAACAGCAAGAAGTTCGGCCGCCACCTGGCGACGATCAAGTACAACGTCCTGTTCGCACCGCTATTCCTGAGCCACATCTACAAGCACAAGGACCTGGAGGAGAAGGATGGGGGATCTGGAGCGCCCCCCGAGGCCTCGGAGGCGGCGACAGACGCTCCGCCCCACGGCAGCTCCATGCTAGCCACCGGAATCAAGGTTCGCTTCGACAGCTTCATGCTCGACCTGCACCAGCGGCGCGAGGAGTTCAACACGCGCGACCGTGGCAGCAACACGCAGTCGCGCACCACGGGCATGAAGATACACGCCGGCCAGCTGGACTTGGCGTCTGTCGACGTTCGGGCCGTGTCTGCCAGCATCAAGGGATGCGCCCCAACCAGAGCGACAACGGGGAAAAACGCGGCGCAGGGCCAGCATCGGCGCTCCTCATCCTCCTCCTCACACCACTACTCGCCACCCGCCTTCTTCGGCCGCAGCCACGACAGAGACAGCCATCACGGCCCCGGTGGCCACGATGGCGTCGGCGATCTTTCGCGCTTTACGATCCCCGACAACGACTACAGCTGGATCGACATGGACGACTTCGTCGAGCTGGACGCCCTATTGCCCACGGAGGCAAACCCGGACACCAAGATCCTGCCTCTCGCCTACGCACCCCGGGTCACGTACTTCCGACAGACCGACATCGCCGGCGTCATCGCCGGCGACCCGGACCGCTCCAGCCCCTTCGGAGACGAGCCTACCCACCGCTGCTTCATGAGCCAGGACGATCCGCGCAGCGTCCAGGCTCAGCTCATCCAGGCTCGTCTGGCGCAGCTCACCGAGCAGATCGAGGCCCATCGGCGCAATGTTGGCGATGCCGAGCTCAGGGTCATTCGCGACGACCACCGTGACCCGGACCTGATGGCCCAGTTCGACGCCCTGACTCGCCACAGCTCCGTGCTACAGGACAAGAAGGTGTTCCTCGAGAGCATGCGGCAGCAGATGCAGCAGAACGAGAGGGCTGGTGGCGGCGAAAGCGTCCCGCCTCGCAAGACCGGTGGCTCCAAGTCCACCCGCTCGCACGACGAGGCCGACGGCACCGACGGGACCGATATGTCGGTCGCCACGCCTCTCCGGGGCGGTTCCATGTCGATCCCGTCCGGTGCCGAGTTTGCGAGCGATTTCACAAATCGCTTCGTCGTGCACAACATGCAGCTCAAGTGGAACAACCTGCTGCGAAACATCATCCTTCGGTACAGCCATCAAGTGAGCCAGCGTCGTGGCTTCGTCTACTACCTCTCCCGGCCGGCTATCAAGTTCATTCTCGACATTGTTGAGGAGCAAGCCAAGCTCAAGACGTCCAGGCGAGCCTATCCCACAAATCCGTCGACGCCGGCAGCATTCCCAGGGGCCGGAGCAGGGGCCGGCGTCGCTGGTAGCGCTGCAGCAGGTCTTGGCGTCGGTTCCGGCACAGGCGCCACCCCGGCTCTTACCCCAATTAGCACCCCTACTACTACTGCCTCCACAACAGCGGCAGCAACGGCAACAGCCCGAGCCAGCAGTGCTGTTACGGCGCCAACACCAGCCGCGGCAACGAGGACCTCATCAACAACTGCCAGTGTAGCAGCTGCCTCTACCGGGGGCTTAAGCAATGCCACCACAGCCGCGCCTGAGCCAACGGCGGTCGAGAGAGACACGGCCCGGGAGATCGAGGATCGGATCCGCAAGATACTTCTGGATGGCCGGAAGTTCGCCAGCAGCACCGACGAACGGGGCGGGAGTGGAGACGCCGACGGCGGCCAGAATACATCCAACCACCCGCCCGCGCTGATGGCAGACCTCTCGGGAGGCATCGCTGACGGATTCACGCCCCAGAACAGCTACCACGTGCGCCTGATCGCGCCGCAGATACAGCTGCAGAGCGACAAGAACACCAAGCACGTGGTGCTAGTGACAGCCAAGGGCATGGAGCTCAAGGTGGTCGAGGTGCTTGACAAGGATCGCATCTTCGACAGCGTCAGCGGGTTGGTACAGCGCCGGTGCCTCGTCAGCATGGACAGCACGCAGTTCTTCCTAACGCACCAGAAGTGGTTCTCGAGCCAGCTACTGTCGATGTACTCGGGCAGCACGTACGGCAGCCCCGGCGGCACGTCGTGGCCGCCCTGGGTGCCAATGGAGGTCATGTTCGACTTCCAAACGGACCCGTTCGGCTTCCGGCGCGTGGTGCAGAAGACGTCAGCCATGTTGCGGTATGACAAGTACAATACGCTGCGGCTCAAATACAACGACGAGATCAACAATCCCAGCGCGTCCAGCGAGGACCCGGGCAACTCCGACGCTGAGGCGGATGAGGAGGCAGACGGGGGGGAAACGGAGGATACTGACGGAACGGACGGGGATGTCGGAAGGGATTCGGAGGATCAAGAGAGCGGAGCGGGTGAGGAGGACATGGAGGGGAGTGGCGGGAGAGAGATGAAGGAGAGGGTAGCGAACAATAACAACAAGAACAAGAAAGCGAAGAAGAGAAGCGGAACAGCCGCCGGCAACGAGAACGACCACCGGGACGCGGCAGCGGCCGAGAAGCGCATGGACAATCTCTGGGTTGAGTTCCCACAGGCGCGCGCTCTTTGCAACTCTTCGCAGTATTACGCCATGTACGTCATCGTGCTCGATCTGCTCCTGTACAGCGAGCCGTCGGAGAAGAACCGCAGCGAGAGGCTGGAGAAGATCATGCTGGCCTCGGACTTCAGCGACCTGCGCGGTGCTCCCGAGATGGTGGTGCGCCTACAGGAGCGCATCCGCCAGCTGCAGGACATCCGCACACACTTCCAGGTGCACTCGCCGCAGCTGGACGGGCACGGCTGGGCGGACCGGCTGGCGCTGGAGCGCGATCTGACGGCGTGCGAGGACGAGCTGTTCTTCACCATGAAAGCCATCACGTCGTCTCAGCGCGGCCGCTACGACACCGCCACACAGAGCAACGCCCTGCTCCGCTGGAGCATCTCGTTCCGCGAGATCGTGTGGCATCTGATGCGCGACAACAACGAGCCGCTGGTTGAGCTGCAGCTCAAGGACATGGGCTACGACCGCACGGACAACTCTGACGGCTCGCACATCAACCTCGTCCGCGTAGGCAAGGTGCTGGGGCTCAACCTTTTGCCAAACGCCATTTACCCAGAGATGATCGCCCCCTACGTCCAGGAACGGACAGACCGAGCCGCCCAACACCATCACAACAACAACAACAACAACAACAACAACAACAACAACAACAACAACAACAACAACAACAACAACAACAACAACAAGAACACCAACGCCAACAACAGCAGGAGCAACATCAACGGCAAGGCCGCCGGTTCTGCAGCTCGCGCAAAGAGTTCCGGTGCCGNAACAACAGCAGGAGCAACATCAACGGCAAGGCCGCCGGTTCTGCAGCTCGCGCAAAGAGTTCCGGTGCCGCCTCCTTGCCAGCAGCGGCGAGCAGCCAGCCCATGATCCAGGTATACTGGAACATGCTGGAGGCCATCGCCGGCATCCCCGTCATGGACCACTTCGAGGTCAAGCTCTTCCCCATGAAGGTGCAGCTCGAGCGTGAGGTCGGCAAGAGGCTTTTCGAATACATCTTCCCGGGCACTGAAGGCGACAGACTTGAACAGGACGGCTTCGATCTGCGCCAAGATGACGTCGGCGGCAGCAGCAACAGCAGCAATAACCCGCGCGTGCGCGGCTCCCTCGAGCAGCGGCTCCGACCTACACTGTCGTGGGACACGAGGACGTCATCATTGTCCAAGCCGGGCAAGGCACTCAGCGTCCACTCAGGCGAGGGTGGTGGCGGAGGTGGCAGTGGCAGTGGCGGCCATCCTTTCCGGCTCTTCCGTGCGGGCGCAACGGGGGCATCCTCGCGGACGGCGAGCAAGAAGCCGTCATTGGAGTCGCTGCGGTCAGGCGGAGGCGGAGGTGGAGGCGGAGGCACGGGCACACCGCGGCCGGCCATCGGCCGCTCATCGACGGGTGCGTCGACCAACAGCGAGTCCAAGAGGGTCTCGCGGTTCGCAGGCCTGCGCAGTGGCCGGGCAGTAGGAGGGGGTGGTGATGGCGGCGGCGGCGGCGGCGGCGGCGGCGGCGATGACGACGGCAAGAGCGACAAGGGCGACAGGGATGACGGTGGCGACGGCGACGGCGGCGGCGGCAAGCAGTCCGACGACCTGACCAAGATGATCACAAGGGCGAGCAACTACATGACCTTCGCGTATATCAAGATGCCGTCGGTCGTGCTCTGCCTCAGCTACAAGGGCAAGGGCGATCGCAACCTCGAGGACGTTCACGACTTCGTCTTCCGTCTGCCCACGATCGAGTACCGCAACAAGACGTGGTCGAACCTGGACCTTGCCCTCGCCCTCAAGAGCCGTGTCATCAAGGCGCTCATCTCCCACACAGGCGCCATTATCGGCAACAAATTCTCTCGCCACCGCCCGACCACTGCCCAGCAGTCCAAGCTGCGCGAGCTCGCCACCAGCTCCATGCTGCTGGCTACTCCGACCGGCGGCGCATCCGACTCGCGCGACAACAGCGACGATTCGTCCTCGCTGTTCGGCACCTCGCCCGTCGACTTCTCGCGCTCACCGCCTCGGTCGCTGCGCAGCTCGGAGTCATCGTCCATCATGCTCTCGCGCCCGGCAGGGAGCCGCAGCTCAAGCGTGGCCTCGGCCCGCTCCGGCCGCCGCACCAGCGGCCTCAATGTTGGCACCACTTCGGGCGCCGCTGGCAACGGGCCCAGCGTCCCGGCCTTCCTGATGATGACTCCGCCGACCCCACACGAAGGGCCTCAGGGATCCTTTGCGTCGACCCACCGTGGTGGCCCGGCCGCCGATGACGCCTTCCGTCCCCGGTCGAGCGGCAGTATTGCGCGACGATCCATCCTCAACGGATCCGCCGGCGAACATGGCGGCAGCGACCGTGGCAGGCGCTCCGGCATCGGCGGTATGAGAGAGCGGCTCAGTGCGCTGACATCACGGTTCAAGGACCGCGAGACCTCCAGCCTGGACGACAAGGCCCCTGCATACGACGACGATGAAGAGGACGACGGTGACAGGCACGACACCGACCATCGTCCCCCAGCGCTGTCGAGGCGACACAGCCGCAGTTCGACCCGGAGCAGGACGGAACAGTAAAGAAACGAAAACCCGCGACAGAGGTAGCTGGCGGCACGCTATCTTAGTTTGGGGCTTCCTTTTTTTTTTCTTTTTTCTTTTCACTTCGTCCGAGTTGTTGGTGTTGCCTTCTTTTGGGGCCTTTGTCCGTTTGTGTTTGATCTGGTTGCTTTCCCCTTTCTCTCTTTTTCTCACTTTTGTTTGTTACTTACTATCTTGGAGCAAATGTTGAAAAGACCCCGGATACGTGTAGGTGTGTAAATATATAAACACATGCCTACGCATACTTTTCCTTTACATATATAGCCGTTTTTACCCGTTTGCTTACCATTGTCATGTAAGTGTATACTTGGTGGGCAGGCATCACATCTGTCACGCTTTTGGTTGCGAGCTAAATGGCCAGCTCAGCACCGTCCAGGCTAGGTCAATATCTATTGCAGTCGAGGTCTTGCGAGTAGAAGCCTCGCTCACCCCTGGTTATCACTCTAGCAACACGGATTTTTACTTTTCCATATTTTTTTCTCCTTAAACTGGCAGGGATCAATCTGGAATGGATGGTAAAAGAAACAGCACGGGACCATTAAGCAGCCGTCTGCTGTGCTGGTTGTTGGCCACTGACATTCAAGGCATAGTATGGACGGTCTGTTGTCCAGCCCACGTGGGGAGGACAAATACCTATGTAGATTTACGCTCCTGTCGATATATAGGTCTCGACAGTCTACGACTGTCGTTATCACCTTACTAGGTACCTACCTACAGGTAGGTACCTTAGGAGGGTACCACCTTACGTAGGTAATGTGATCTATGTCATGAACAGGGCGAGCGGTCAGTTCCGCTCCAGGCACAACGATTAGCTATGTCAGGTAGGCTGTAGGTGGCGTCTGCCATGTGACCGTTGGCAAAGACCGACTGAAGTGCTGCCTTGACACCTTATACGGCGGGAACGATCACCAAATCAGAAGATGGGAACCGTTCACTTGGGCCTGTCTATACATACTACGTAAGTGAGCATGGACCACCTTTCCTAACCGTGAACCGTGCCAGCCTCCCTGCAACCGAAGCCACAAAGGGCATTGACATGCTGCCGTGTTAGGAACGCTCAGACGTGGGCAATTTAGTCGTACACGATTGAAGGGGGCCGGCGGGCATTTAAGCATTTACACCCCTGCAGATCATTCAGCCCAAAAAACGCCAATTGGCCCCGTCAAGATCAGCCTCATCAGCCGCCTCATGGAGTATGTACATGGGTTAATGGGCCGGGTTTCAAGACAACGGCAGGCGCTCGGTCCCCTCCTCGATTCACCATGATGACTTACTGCAGGCTGCGTCGCTGCTCATCGGACTGTTCAAGTTGCCACATGCAGTACGTCGCCGGTGTATCGCCAGCGTGTCGCCAGTTCGCCTGGGCTCGCCCGCTTTGGATTCTAAACCAGGAGGCGCCGCGAGAGCGAGCCTTGATGGTGGTATCGTTTTTACGTGAATCACGACGCATTCGGGCCTTCGTTGTGAGCGTCCGCGAGGACGAGGACGAGGACAGAGCAGAATGCTGCAGCGGCGCAGGGGCGCAGCGGCATGGCATCTGGGATGTGGCCAAGGCTTCCTTCTGTTTGCCCCAGGAAGGTCAGCCTCCTAGCCTCCTAGCCTCCCAACCCTCCTATCACTCACCTATCATGCACCAAAGCAAAGACTTCTAGTCAGTCCGTACGTGTTCGGCCACCAAAGAGCAACCAGTCTCGGTGCCTTTCCAAGTGGTTCGTCCCAACCAAGACTATGTTCTCGCTCTCGTGTGCCCAAGTTCCATTCTGATCGCCATCGGCACGCTGGCTGGGTCTTCAAGCCCAATCCACTCATCCCTGCATCGACTATGTGTCGCAACTGGACCCGCGTGCCTTCTTGCTACCTCTGCCGCCCAAGGCACGGTCGAAGAATCAGTCAGGCAAATATGATCAGCCTGGCGCCTGCGGCCGTGGCCGATGGCAACAGTGCCTGCAGGCATAGAGTGACGCTCTGTTGTCTTTACTCTGTTCTGTTGCTCTTTCGTCGGAGTCCGTCCTTTCTCATCCATACCCGGTGATCTGCTCGGCAACGCATCATGATACACGACCTAGATTTACCCGGCAGAGAAAGGGAGGCCGCGGCCGCCAGCTGCACGAGTGAGTGTGAGTGCCCTCGCCATCGCCTGGCTCTGGCTATCGACCCACCACTGCAGTCGCACCTCTTGCGTCCACCCTGCCGTCCCTTCTCGGCTTCGCCAGCACGCATGCATGCACGGCAGGACGGAACGGGATACGTTCTCTCCTCAGTCTCCGACTGAGTAGGTGTGGTACGGACGATCTGCCTTTTCGAAGACCATGTGCCCACTCCCGTCTGCCCTCTCGGCGCCCTGACTTGTATAATGT
>PYST01000111.1:0-107093 GCA_003049485.1 Ophioceras dolichostomum
AAGACGATAGAAGACAGTAGAAGCTGATAGAAGGCCATGTGGAATAGTGGAAGCGTATTGCCACAATAAGGTTCTCCATTCTTGACAACTTCTTTAGTAGTCCGTTTTTGAATTTTACCAAGTCGGATAACGTGTCGTATCCCCGGGAGCTCGACCGACCAGCATGACCGGTCCTGGCAGGACGCGGAATTGTGACGTTCTCCCCCTACGTACAAAGGAAAAATAGAGCGTTGTATTGTAAAGAGTGATGCTCTCCTAAAGAGAGGGGTCACCTCCGTATTTAATCTACAAAGAGAATAACGCGCTCGCGTTGACTAAGCAGCCAGGTGCTCGCCCCGTATCACGTGCTTCCAAAACGCCACAGGAATACGTAGCATGCCAGTGATGCCACCGCCTGATTTGCAACCCGCATATGACGGGGGCGAAGCAGGACGCGGATCTGCTGGACCAATCAAAGCGGCGTTGTACGTCCATCGTTTCGCATAGCTGCATTGGCCAAGTGAGGGAGCCCAGAAACCTTCAGGCTTCCATCCCCCTCCAACACTCATTCATCACTCGGAGAGGGCAAAGGACAATTCATCGACCGTCTCGTTGCGCGCCCTCCAAAGCGCCAAACATGAGACTGATTCACACCGAGACCCTCGAGTTCAAGGAGTTCTACGCCGGCATTCCAAAGTATGCGATTTTATCGCACACGTGGGGTGACGACGAGCTGACGCTACAGGAGTGGCTGTCCAGGAAGGCTCCAGAGGACGTTCTAGGCAGCAGCCAGGCGGCTGGCTTGACCAAGATCCTAAAGGCATGCGAGCAGGCCCGAAAGCGCTCGCTCAGTTGGATATGGGTCGACACGGTCTGCATCGACAAAACCAGCAGCGCCGAGCTGTCAGAGGCGATCAATTCCATGTTCGCCTGGTATCGGGATTCTGCGGTCTGCCTAGTGTATTTGGCCGACGTCAACCCGCGGTACACACTGCCTGGGCCTGGCGAAGTGCTACCGCGCCACGGTCTCCATGAGGGCATGCCACACCACGAATCCTTCCGCAAAAGTCGCTGGTTCACGCGAGGCTGGACGCTCCAGGAGCTCCTTGCCCCACGCGAGGTGTTGTTCTTCTCGAGGAACTGGACGGAGCTGGGCGACCTCAACGGTCTCGCCCCCTAGTCTCGTCGATCACCGGAATTCAGCAGGGATACCTCACCAGATACCACCCTAGCTCGCCAGAGTGTTATAGCCTCGATAAGGTGTGCGTCGCCAGGAAGCTCTCTTGGGCCGCCAACCGAGTCACGACTCGCGTCGAGGACATTGCCTACTGCCTGCTTGGCTTGTTGGATGTCAACATGCCCCTGCTTTACGGCGAGGGCGCCAAGGCGTTCGTGAGGCTCCAGGAGGAGCTCCTTCGGTCCTCTAACGACTATAGCCTGTTCACCTGGACCGCCATGCCGGAGATCCGAGCGGACGACATTGACGTGAACGGCCTGAGGGCGCTGAAAATGGAGGCGGTTCGGGACGGTGTCGGTTTTCCCGAACTCAGACTCCGCTTCCTCAGGGAGCAGAAGCTGCACCACTCTATCGAGTACGGCATGCTAGCTCCAGACCCCATCGCTTTCTACAACTCGGGACGCTATATATGGGGATACCAGCCGGCATTCTACCCGATGACATTGACCAATGTCACACTCTCCGCCCGCCTTCCTTGTTTCCGGGGGATGAGCGACTCGCACGTCCTCGCGGGTCTGTGGTGCTGCGACACGAATTATCCTCATGGACAGGTTTGCATCATGTTGATCAGGTCTGGGGACGTATTCATCCGACCTCAGTATCCTCGAGGGCCCATACTCTTGTCCATGATGGCGCAGCCAGACTGGACGAAGAAGCTCGAGAAGCTCAGCATCCTCAGATCGCCGCCCAATCGGCACGGTGGTCAGGTCAGCCGGGAGAGAAGGTACCAGAAGCCCATTCTCCCCGATTGGAAGGACATAGTCACGTTCAAGCGCCCAACCTTCAAGCGGTGTAGCCTGCACGTCATCTGGCCTGAACAGGCTGCTTATAAGCTGGAGCACATAATGCCGGTAGGGGATCTGACCGCTCAGTGGGTTTATAGGGGCAAGGTCGGACTATTAGAGTTCGATGTTAAAGATGGGGAGAAGGCACAGCCGTCGAGGGCATCGGGGATCCTGAAGTTCTCCTATGACGGTGACGTCGACGATGAAGCTAACGGCGAAGGGTCCCCGGCTCATTTTTATCTCTTTGTCGGCGCAGGATTCGACGATGATGGAAAACTCTGTTGGTATATGGACTTCATTCCTAACCAGCACACTCAGACGATCGAGCAATGGAGGATGGACTGCCTTGGGGCTCAGCTTGGGTCGACGGTCGAGCAATGGAGAATGGGGTCCCACAATAAGAGACCGAGCCTTGAGATCCCTGGATACAGAGGGATGGCGGTCATGGAGACGATCAGGGCTACGCCAGATCGATTCATTGGCACCGATGAGTGCAACGCCGTGATTGGGAGGAATATAATGCTGGGAAAGCAGCTGCATGGTGCCGTCTTGGAAGTTTATATCCGCCCCGACAGGATATTGTCTGCTCGCAAGGAGATAGTGGAGCGTTATATGCAAGCGAGGCGTCCAGGGAGACTCGTTCGCATCGGAAGTACGCTCGGCTTAGTGGTTTAAGATAGCGTAGGATAGACGGAGGAATTGTGTTTCTGAGCGGAGATGCTTTGGAATCACAGCAGAGGATGACAAGGGCGCGTTTGAACACACAAACACACACGCAAATGGAGAGAAAGACACGGCGCGGTAGGCTCCGAGAGGTCAGGCAGCGAGAAAACAACCGCAGGCCCATGATATCTTTCTCTCATTCGTTCACTTGTTAAGACAACAACCACGCACTAGATATACAGAGGGCTAGCGTAGCTAGGCCAGCAAGGAAAAGGAAGAAGAAAAAAAACCGAAACCCAAAAACCAAAGACACAAAAATGCTTCGTTCATGGTCGAACCACATGCTCGGGACGGGGGAAGAGATGATGAGAATGACGACGATGATGGCGATGCCTTCCCCTATTCCCCGGGAGCTGCAGCGGCGTTCGTTTCGCGCCCATGAATAAATAATGCCGCTCTTCTCGTGGTAATACAGGTATAACAAAAGAAAAAAGAGAACTCCCCAAGCAAACCAAGCAAGCCAAGCAATCATCAACAACGAAAAGATAAATACGAAGATAGAAGACAAGACGTTGAAACAAATACGCACACGTACGCGAGCAAAAGTCGCCGTCGAAAAAGACACGAATCCAGCCCGAGCGGGTAAGTGGGAGAGTGGGTGAGTGGGTGAGTGGGTGTGAAGGCTTATCGTATTGTGTCCAATTCATCATCACTGCCTCCCCCTATTCTCCTCCCCCGCAGCAGCAGCAGCAGAAGCAGCAGCCCTAGCCCGCCGATCATTCTCCCTCGCCAGGCTCCTCGTCTGCGCCTCAAGCTCATGTATCCTCTGCCCCGCCGAGCTCCTGTCCTGCAGCCTGCCCTCCCGCTCCACCTTCAGCTTGTTCTCCAGCTCTCGCAGGCGCAGGATCCACTTCGAGTCGTACGCCGGCTGCACCGCTTGCTGTCCGGGCGAGGAACCAGAGTTCTGGTCGTCCGCAGACACCAAGTTATTGTTGGGGTGGCTGTCCACCAGAGCGAGCTCGCCCGCCGTCATGGGCCGGGACGAGTGATGGTGCGACGAGGATGTCATCGTCGCCGTGCGCGACGACGAACCCCCAGAAGGCGTGCCGCCCCTACGAGACCGGTCGCGGGACACTCCGCGGGGACCGGTGGGGATGGATGGCGAGGGGGAGCCGCCGCCGAGCATGTGCGGATCGACGAGTGTGTTTGCGTCTGACGCAGCAGCAGCCGCCGCAGCAGCAGCCGCAGCCCTCGCGCGGACGTCATTCGCGGTCCTGAGAGTGGCGTTTTCGACTTTGAGCTGCCGGTACGCGTCCTCCAGCCTCGCCATCCTATTCGCCACCTCGCGCTGCTCGGCAAGCGACTGCCCGGGACCCCCTATGCCCAGCGTTCCCGCCGCGACGCCGCTCCTCACGATGGCCTCGAGCCTATCCAGCGTGCGGTGCCTCGCCTCCAGGCTGGACTCCAACGTGCGGTACTCGCGCCACAGGTCTCGCTCGATGTCCTTAACGCGCTCGTGGAACCCGCCCACTACCTTTTCTATCGTCTTCACCGCCGCCAGCAGGTTCTTGCTGAAGCCGGGCAGCATCGTCGTGACGGTCTCCATGGACGGCAGCGCGCGTCCGTTGATGAGGCTGTTGTCGTGCGCCCAGTCGGAGCCGCACAGCGAAGACAGACGCTGCCAGAGGAGAAGTAACAGATTGTTGCGCTCCGTGAGTTGCTCCTTGAAGGACGCCTCCAGTTGCGCGATGCGCCGCGCCGCCGCCGTCTTGGCCTGCTCCAGCTCCATGATGCGCGCGTCCTGCGAGGACACCTTGTGCGTGACGTGCTGCGACGTGCGCTCCACCGTCTCGTACTTGGACTTGGTGGTGCGGTGCTGCTGCCGCTCCTTCTCGAGCAGTTCCGTCAGGCGCCGGTTGTCGAGCGATTGGGTCTCCAGCAGGGTGTCGCGCTGCTTAATGATGTGGTCCTTCTCCATGACGGAGGCTTTGGCCGCGTTGAGCTCGCGGACGGTGTCTTCGAGTTGGGACTGGAGCTTGCCGATAGACTAGAAAAAATAAGTTAGCATCGTTGTCACCATTGTCCCTCATCTATTCGTCGTGTCTGTCCTGCTGTGTTGATTCTGGTTGGTAATCGGTGATTGGGAATCACTCACCTTGAGAAGGCTGGACCTCGTCCCGTTGAGATCGCCCAGGGCCTCCCTCAAGTTGTTCTCCAGCTCGTGCAGCCTCTCCTTCCACTCGACCACCTCCTTCTCGCGGTTCGACAGGCTCTTGCGCAGCTTCCGGGCCTCGTCCTTGGCGGCGCTCATATCTCGGTTCAGCTCGTTGACGAACTGCTGCACCTCTTCTTTCTCTCTGTTGGCCACAATCTCGCGCTGCCTCCGCTCCGTCTGCAGCCGTCCCTCTAGCTCGCGCACTCGTTCTTTCTCGTCCTTGAGGCTGCGCTCGGCGTTGGCGAGCGACGCCTCGAGATCGCCGATCCGGATCTTGTCCCCCTCTTGCTCCTCCCGCAGGAACTCGATCTCGGCGTGCCCGGACTCCTGCTGCACGCTCAGCCGCTGCGCCTTGTCGTTAGACTCGAGCAGTTTCGCCTCCAGGTCCTCGAGCTCCTTGTTGGCCTCGCCCAGCTGCGACTCCAGGCTCTGGATCTTGCGCATCTTGTTGGCCTGCTCGTCCTCGAGCCCCATCAGCGACTCGGACAGCTTACGCATCTCGTCCTGCAGCGCGTGGAAGTTCTCCGTGCGCTCGGCTAGCTCGAGCGAGACACGCACCGCCTCGTCGGTCTTCGCGGCCAGTTCGTTCTCGACGTTGTCGATCATCTCCTGGGCCTCGGCCTGCAGGTTGTTGAACTCGGTGTTCACCTGTTCGTTCTCTTGGAGCAGATCGTCGCGCTCGGCCTGGATGGCCATCATGTCGGCGACGGCGGCCTCGAGGTCCTCCTGGTGGATCAGCGCGGCCTCCTCAGCGTCCCGCTTGGCGTCGAGCGTCTTTTCCAGGTCCTCCTGGCACGCGGCAAGCTCCGTCTGCAGGTCCTGGTTCGCCAGTTTGACCTCGTTGAGTCGGTCGCGCAGCTCGCCCAGCCGCAGCTCCATCTCCTCACGCTCATCGTCTTCGACGGTCGAGAGAGCCACCCGGGTGCCGCCGCTAGCGCGCGACGCGGACCTCTCGCGTCCGCCGGCCCGAGACGCGCTGCGGTCCAGCAGGCTGTCCACCGTGGACGGTGCTGGCCCGCCCCGACGAGCGGCCAGCTTGAGGTCCTCGATCTCCTGGTACAGCCGCTCCTTCTCGCGGTTGCGCGACGTGAGCATCGACGTCTGGGCGCCGACCTCCCGGCGCAGCTCGGCGTTCTCGTGGCGCAGCTGTTCGCCCTCCCGCCGGAGCTCCTCGACCAGCGTGCTGGCCACGCTGGCCAGTCCATTAGACGCCACTGCGTCGAGGTCTCCGGAGAAGACGGACCCGGCGCGGCTGGGCGACGAGGCCCGAGGCTGTTGCTTCTTGGTGATGTTGTAGATGTTGGTGGTGTGGTGCATGGCGCCGTGGCCGGCAGGGCCAGACCCGGCCGCGGCGACGCCCCCGGCAAGGCTGGACGTGATCTCCTGCTTCAGGCGGAAGATCTCGTCGCGCAGCTTGCGGTTGTCGTCGTCGGCCTGCTCGCGCCTCGCCGTCTCCTGCTCGAGCAGGTCCTTGAACACGTCGGCCTCCTCCTGGCGGTCTAGCGTCTGGCCCACGTGCTTCTCGCCCGCGCTCTGGAGTGACCTGACATGATCGGCCATACGCCGCTTCTCGGCCTCCTTGGCCATGTTCTCGTTGCGGAGGTGCTCGACCTCGGATGCGTACTCCTCGATGCGCTCGCGCAGGTACACCAGCTCCTCCTCGCGCTCCTGCGCGTCCTGCTCGGCCGCCGCGGCCTCCTCGAAGTCCATCGACGACGCCCCGCCCCCGCTGCGCGCCGTGCTGGGCCGCTCGCGCTCGTCTTCTTCCTTCAGCTGCTTCTCCAGCTCCTTGGCACGCCGCCGCAGCACCTTGTTGTCCCGCTGGAGCACCGCCAGGCTGGTCTTGAGCTCGACGTTTTCCGAGATCATCTCCTTGACGCCCTCCTCGGACAGCTTGTTGAGGCGGTCGTTGAGGAACATAACTTTGAGCTTGAGGTCGAAGTTCTCCTTGGAGAGCCGCTCGATCGTGTTGCTCTGCTCCTTCAGCGTCATGACATTCCGGCCAGTGCCCGTCGTGCCCGTCGTGGCGCCTCCGCCGTGACGCGGACTGCTGCCCACCGAGAACTCCGACACCTTGCGTGGAGTCAGCAGACCGCCCTTGCTCTTGTATTCGCGCGCGAGGGACTCAGGCACCTGCACGTTCATCACTCGGCGGGCAATCACCGTGTCTGTGGGCGGCACCCCGGTCGCAAAGGGGCCCTTAGCCCTCGGCGTCGCCAACGGATCGGAAACGCTGGTGGGGAGGGCTCTAGTCCCACGGCCGATGTCGTCGTCTTCGTCGAGCCTCTCGAGCGGGTGGCCGGCAGGGGTTACTAGGCCTGAAGAGTCCGGGTCGTCGAATCCGGACCCGATGCTACCCAGGCTGACGGACCGCGAAAGGATGCTGCTGATGCCGCCACCGCGCGGCAGGCCCAGCGCCGGCAGAGCCCCTCCCGACTGCAGCGCATAGTCGGTGCCGAGCCCCACCGTCGCGTCGCTATCGCCATCGTCGTGTGAGCTCGTGTTGGTGGCGAAGGACGAGACTGAGGACCGCTGGCTGGCGTTCCGACTGCGAAGGTACTTAGGTCTCTTGCCGTAGCGCAGGGCGTGGCCTGGGGTGCTTCCCGCGTCGAGCAGACTCGACCTCTTAAGGTCTGCGTCTGAGCTTCCATGTTGCATGCCGACAGACTCGGCAGCGGTCAGCAAATCCGTAGCCGCGGTCGTCGGCAGCAGCGCGACTTGGCTTTCATCGTCGGCAGCTGCGTCCAAGCCGCTCTGATCTTCGGTTGAGAAGGTGTTGTCGTTTGCATATCCAGGTCGAGTATCGGGATCGCCTTCGCTTCTTCCGGCACTAGCTCGGGAGATCGCTCGGGAGATGGTGCGGGCGGCGGCAGCGGCGGTCGGAGAGGACGAGAAGGCTTCGAGAGAGGCAGTAGTGGCGCTCGTGTCTGCAAAATCGGAAGGTCCTGATCGCATCCGTGGGAGGAGCGACTCGTCCTCTTCCTGCGCTTCGAGGGATGTCGCAGCAGGTACGGGGGCAGAAGATGATGGCAAAGGTGGCGATGCCGATGAGAGGCTGGGATGTTGGACGTTCGTGGTGGAGCTCAGCGGTGCTTCTCGTTGTGATGCGACGTTCGGCAATGTCGATGGGAGTGGCGCCGCAGACTGCGACGAGAGTAGGGGGGGAGCTCTCGAGGTTGTGGTTGGCCTTTTGCTAGGCGAGTCGAAGACAAAGGTATCGTCGGCGCCGTGGGCAACAATAGTTGGTAGAGGGGAGATGGGCGGAGCGAAGCTGGAGTCAATGTCTTGGAGATGCTCGCGCACCGCCTGCGCGGTCAGGGAGTCGGCATGTTTGTCGTCCAGAAGGCTGAGACCTTCCATTTCCAGCAAGCTCCTATCGGCTGGTTCAGGCGCCGTCGCCGTCGCCGTCGCGGCCCCAGCCGAGGCGACGGAAGCCGAAGCGGACGTAGGCTGGAGAGGTGGGATGTTCTCGGAGCGCAGATTCGACTCGGCGAGTGGTGCAGGTGGAGGGGCGGTTGGCGTGAAGGAATCTTTCGTCGGGGAGATCTCGCCGTCGTCGAAGCTGCCGGGTACTCTTCGCAGCGGCCTCGGGCTGATGCTGTCGTGTGAAGATGGCAGTGGCAGGGGCTCGTCGTCTCCCATCACGTCACAAGGGTTGGTCGCGGCGACGCGCTGGTAAATGCATTCGGCAGATGTGATTGATGTTCGTTCTTATTGTTTCTGTTGTAGTATTTGGTACTCGTAAACTTTTTTTTTCGGATGCTTCGAGGGCGACAGGGCGGCTGGCGGGCAGGGCGGGTCGGAACGCTGCCAAAGTCTGGTTCTGGAATGTCGCAGTCGGGCAGCAGTGAGCGGAGCGAGTCGATGATCATCGAGATACCCGTGGACCACGCGATCGACGATTCTGGACGTTTGGGAAAGGGTTCTGGTTCGGTTCAAGGGTTTCGGAATCTCGTTGGGGGCGGCCTGGTGTCTGGTAGCTTCTGGTGGTGGTATTACTAAAGAAAATCCGTCGCCAAAAAGGTCATCGGGTGCGACGTTGGGAGTTGGGTTAGGAGTTGATCACGACTCGAAAATTAGGTCATGTTCCTTCGAGTGGCGGACGTGAAAACGAAAACCACGACGCGCTCGGTCCCCTGCTCTGTTCTTGGGCGATTTTTTGGTGGATCTTTTTCCGCTCCAGCGAGTCTGCTGATTGGGACAGTTGCCCGAGGGAGCTTTTTGTGGCACCTGCCGGTTCTTTCTCCGACCGTTGCCCCTCCCCTCCAAAGCTATTATTCCTCCCAAACAGCCAATTAGACGCAGCCTCGAATCCCTACCGGTTGCTATGACACCCAGCCGAACACAGAACACATGTTTCCCAACGACGAAAATCTGATCCCTGCGTGTTTGAAAGCAACTCGCATCACCGAATCTCCAAGTAAAAAAAGAAAAAGCAAGTGATGCGGCGGTGCTCCTTCGATATGCGAGCGTCCTGTCGACATTTCAATCCACGTGCGTCCGGGCGGAAAAAGGCGGCGTTCATCAGACCATTCATTAGGTTTCCGTTTGTGGGTTGGTTGGGCCAACCAGACGCCACCTATCCATCAACTGTCCGCCAGTGAGCACACAGAACGCATTCTGACGCAAAAGAAAAGGAGAACCATTTGGATTCCATCCACATTCCACGGCCAGAAAAGCAAGCTGGCTCAGGAGAATAGAGTTCGCAGCGGCTCGGGCCATGCCAGGGGTAAAAGAAAGAAAGCCACCAGATCATCGGGTTCAATCCGTTCGGGCTCCGTCCGTTGTCATCCTTGATGGTGCGGGGCGAACCGGTTCCCCCGCACGGTCCCCTCGCCTTGGGAGGGTGGAGACTACCCCTTTTCCAGCTCCTCCCCTTCGTCGCCTTGATAACGAGATTTGAGTATGACATTGTTACAGGCAGCTGGATATGTGGATAGCGAGTTGGAAGTCGTGAAGGGGATAGCTTGCATATCTTGCTTTAACAGCACCGATTCGAGGCATGTGGTCCCTCTGTTCTGATGAACCCTGAGCCCCTGATAGATCTTGGCACATACCCTCCATCTGACCGATACTGCTCGACTAGTACCTACCCTCCGCGCTGCGTAGTACAAGTAGCGCTGCATAAGTTCGTTGCCAAGAACATGTCGTTGTCCTTCCTTGCTAGAACCTAGAATTTGCTATCACCCAGGGGTTGCTCTGACTCGCTCTCCTGATTGCCTGCCACGAGCGCGATGTTGCCAGTTGCTCATAGGCTCCCTCCTCGTTCGACTATGCAGTTCGACTTGAAGGTAAAAAGGTGGTGTTCAGTCGTCCAGGGTCATAGGTAGGTATTTGCCACGGTACCTATCTACCTTTCGAAATCCTCATGCCCGTTGTGCTGTTCCCTATTCGTTATCCCTCCCGCGTTAGTTGTCTTTGCGAAAGCCGGGATACGTCCACTTTTCAACTCCTCTATTCTTCGCTTCAATAATGACGATGGAACCATCCGCTATCTTGACTGTCTTTCGGTGAACCCCCTTAGTGTGGCCGGTGCCGGAGGATTGGTTGGACCTCGGGTCTCTGCGGGGGCTTGGGTCCCTCATCCCTGCGAGAGGAGCTATGGTGACCTCTTAAATCACGGGCCACTACCGTTGTTTCTGCTAGGGGCATAGTGGCCGGGGTCCTAGTCTCGGTCTGAGCCGCCTATTCTTGCTTAGAGTTCTTACTGGTCATTCTATCCTGGCTGATCGGGATGTAGCGCGACGTGCTCAGGCACGACACGTTAAAGTACCACCAAGTTTCCGGCATCAGGGCCGGGAGTAGAGCCGGGTCCGACACCCTCATGCTCGTCAACAGCGCGGCCCAGCCCTTCACCGTAAGGTCCTGCCCGCAGTTATAGCAAAAGATGCTCATGATGAAATGGGCGGTGACGGTAACCCCCCAAAACTCCAGCTTCCGGTCTATGAGGTCCCAGTCTCTACATATGAACTCAAGTGACACGAAGATTGTCGAGCCGGTGATATGTTCTCTGACGTGCGTCCTCTCTCAGAAGACATAGAAGTCGGGTATCAAAAAGCGTCACCGCCCGCAAACTATTCTAGAATCAGGAAACGGAGATCCTGGACCGTGGAGGGGGTGAACAAGTGGGAGAAAATTCGGGTACCCAGACGTGATTTGATAGTGGTATAGAGACATTGAGTGCTCGTTTAACCTGTGTATGTATTTGAATGGATTTGTTACAAGAATCAAATGATATAGAATCATACAGGCATTTCCCGTCGCTTGGGTGGCCAGCCATGGGAAACACTACGTGCATGTTAAATAGCACCGGACGCTCGACGCTCCCCCATCCCTGTTTCCTCGTCACTTGGGATATGAATGATTCACCGACCTGGTCAAGGAGTGCCCTCATACAATTCAACCTCCCCGACCTCAAGTCATCCATTGGCATGCATTGGTATGGCCTTGCGCCAGGCAAACCACACCGTCAGGAACTCCCAAAACAGAGCAGAAGTCACTGGCTTATGGGTCTTCTCTCTGCAACTTGGCGGTCTCCGGGCAGGCTTGAGCAGGTGCACGTATTTGCGTAACGACTGTAGGCTGCCCCTGGCTGCCCCAGGTTACTAGACAGTTGTGACGACTCACTCGTTCGGGGACTGCGGTGAAGCAAGACCGTTTTCTGGGCACTGCTTAAATAGAGTTGACTTCATAGGGGTTCTAGATCTCGGACGAAAATGCGATATTACTCCTAGCCGAGGGACCCGACCTAAGGGTGGGGGTACGATATATTAGTACCGATGGCCGGCGCGGCTGGACGCGAACGAGCGCTGGGACGGACCGGTTCCCACCAGCCACGGAACCGGCTGTTGCCTAGGAGAGTTGCAGACAACACTCACGATCCAGCTAGATCAGCCTCTACCCCTAAAGTAGACACCCATTTACCAAACTCTATAATGTAGCGCCTGGTCAAGGTTGAAGCTTGAAGATACACCAATGTTTAAATCACCTAGACCATCCACCATACTCCTTCAAATACTTAATTGTTCAACGTAGCTTTGTGTTCTACCGTAAGTACAACTATCATCCGTTAAGTTGAGGCACTGAATAAACCAATTTCATAGTAGTAGTAGTAGTAGTAGTAGTAGTAGTAGGATTTAACGCCGGGCTCGGCCCGGCTTCGACAGCCGGCCGTTAGCAACCTCCCGGGGGGTATCTCGGCGCGCGTTCTATCTCGCTAAAATACATAAGAGGATAGAGGGGAGACAGGCGAATCGTGCCTGGCTGGGTACGGGCCCAAGCCCTGCAGGGGGTAATGGGGGTTCGTTGACGCGACCCCGTGCCTTCAGGCGCACGGAGGGTTCGTCTGGCGGCTTAGGCCGCGTTGAAGGTTGAAGTACCGGTGTTACTCCTCATCAGAAATCTCGGAATCGCTTCCAAGAGGGGTCCCTAGGCTTAAAGTTCGCTCGAGCCGTGCAGGGCGCGGGCGGGCCGCCCTCGGGTGGGCGGCGAAGTATTTAGTGATCTCGGTGAAAGCCTGGAAGATGTCAGGGTGCCCGAGGCTCTCTTGGCAAAATCTACGGCGGCGGGCTCGGTCCGGTGAACCAATTTTATAGTCGGGGGATCTGCTCGTATCTTCTAAGACTTATAAGTGGCAGTGAGCATTGATCCCGATGATGAAGCGTATAACAGTACACTGCCGTTTGCACATTATTCTGTACGAATGTCTAACAAATCCCTCCCATCTCGTGAGTCCATATTCAGGGCTAGGGTACAGAAGATCTTTCCTTCACGATCCAATTGCGAGTCTCATCTTCTCGGTTACTTCCCCAAAGCCTCCCGAGTGGTAGCGGGCCAGAGTGTTAGACCGCTCATGGCCGGGATCCGGGATCCGGGGGCCGGGGGCCGGGGGCAGGGGCTTGGTCGGGCGCGGTCCGACCGCTAATGGAAAAGGGCGGAAGAGCGCGCCAACATTTAACTAAAAAAAGCCGACATGCTAGGCTTTGCGTCCCAAGGTGGCGATGCGAGGCCAGCAGGGGAAGGATACACAGCAGCCAGAGACCAGGTATCTACCAGGACGTATACACTATGCTATGACAGATGAATACTAAGGCAAAATGAAGTAAGGATAGGGGAAGGGGGGTATACAAGCCACCTACCTACCTTGTACCTACGTACTTCTCTTTTTAAATAGATATGGGCAGAGTGAGACAGCGGACTGCGTATGCATTACGATGATAGTGGTCGAGTAATACTAGGAGAACTGAAGGTTGCTCGTGCATGTGTGAGACGGACGTTTGGCCTATGACGTAGTCGTGCTCACTGACGTGATGATCGACCGCCTCAAAAGCTTGGCAGGGTCCTTGCTGCTTCCTCAACATTCAGCACAGCTCAGCACAGCAAAATGCCAGCGCAAGGACCGGGTCCTGGGAGGCGTGGGCATCCTTAGCCTGTTTGGTTCCGGTTTGCATTGATCTCGATCCAGTTCAGCTGTCCCAGCGAGCCAGCTTTCGCTCTTGGCTCATGGTGATGTAATTAGTACCAGCGTGCCAGTTCGATCCTGTATTAGTGCGCCGCTCCAAACATAAAATGCTATCGCCCTCCTTCCAGGAAATCTTAGTTTTGGTATCATCCTCGTCGATATCTTCTCCTTGGAAAACCATCAATACACTCAGTCACATCAGTGATCTTGAACTCTGACCAAAGCTGTCAACAACACACATAACCCAAAATCATCAACACCACCAAATCCACAATGGATTTCCTCAACAAGGCGACACAGGGCAACCAGCACCCCGCACCCGCGCCCGCCGCCGGGGCAGAGAAGCAGGACTTTGGCGACAAGGGTGTGTTATTCCTGACCCTGAACAAAAGCCTATCTGCCCATCCAGCCTAGCCCTGCCCTGCCCTGCTCGGAGGTGCTTTCTGGCCTACCTCGCCGACATAGACCGACAGACCTTCCACGATAGGACGACCCACCACTAACCTCGATGTTGCACACACACAGCCTTTGACATGCTGGCTAAGAAGTCCGGCCACCCCGTTGACCGCAACACTGGAGAGAAGATCACGGATACTGCTCGCGGCATGTACGAGAAGGCTGCTGGGTAAGTCTGTGTCGGAGATCCTCACAAGGTCGGCAACGGCTGGACGGCTCGCTCGTGATGATTATCAACGCTGACCGGACTGCGCCTCTCTAGCAAGAAGGTCAATCCCAAGATCTCCAACTAGATTATCAGGACATACGGACTGTCGGACATTTGATCACACAGGAGGACACACGAAGTGCTCGAGTTCGCTCCCTCGATACCTGTACAATTTAATATAAACAAACTATCTATCCGTCTTATCGTCGTCGCTCCGTAGCTACATCGTCCCGTAGATTCCTTGTCTTCTCTTCACAAATACTGCGGAATGCTGGCTCCTCAGCACGTCGTCAGCCTGCTAGCCCATCTCCATATCCTATTCATAGCCGCAACTTCATCCCCGCTACTTCCATGTCCCGCCCACCAGACCGGACAAATCTTAGTAATGCGTATATCCAAAAGTAACTGATGAGATCAGAAATGAAAGCCAGCCCCCATTCGTTCCCCTAGAGAAAGATGTATGCGCAACAATCCGTTCCGGTCCCATTCTGTCTCCTAATGATCATCAGCAACAGCAAAAACCAGAACCCCTTCCCCACCGCAACCCCCAACCCCCAACCCCCCCCCAAATGACGGCAACGCCAGATGTGCAGGAAAGCCAAACCCAGAGACAGAAGGAGAATACTGAATGATGGGTAACGGATAAGCGAGGTCCAGAAGTACCTATCGGGCATATTCAAACCTAAGCACCTATGTACCTTGGTAGGTATATATCCAAGAACAAGCAAAAATCCAAAAGCTACCGAGATTGATGCCCCTCGCCCAACCAATGAAAAAATAAAAAATAAAAAATATAAAAACGAACGCTCGACAACATCGGCTTCAGCACTTGAAGCCCGACATCCGAGCTCTCTGACCAGAGTAGAGTAGAGTGTACAGCGAAGAAAGGGGGTTAAGATAAGTAAAGGAATGAATGGACAGAGAAGGTCGCCGGGTAGAATCGGGGAATAGTGCGTATATATGGCGAGAAATTTGAAGAAAGATGGTGTGGGTAGGTTTGATGGGTGGTGATGCTTTCGCTCCGTGGAACGAGTGTATCCCCTATCTCGAAGCAGGCCTCTCCCTATGCATGGCTGCTATTATATGGCGTCGTTCATTGCGCTCGATAGATCGCCCGCCCGCCTTCCCAATGCTCGTTTCGTTAGGAGGGGAAGGAGGGACTCGTTATTTACGAGCCCGCGAAGACTTGGTAGGCGATGATCATTATCCAGAGCAGGAAGATGACGCCGATCAGGGCGAATGCAAAGGCGGCTTGCCATGCTTGGCCTGTTGTATGTTGTGCTCACGGCGGAACGGTCAGTAAACGAAGGAACGGCCTCGAGATATTGATAGATAGCGCGAAGGAGAGGAGGAGGGGAAAAGGGAGATAGAGAGAGAGAGAGAGAGAGATAGGATACTCACAAATGCTCCTCTGCTGCATCCACGCCAGCGTATTCAGCGTCTGGCCAGTAGGATACTGGTTAAACACAGCGATCTCGCAGTTACTGTTCACAGATCCAGAGGGGCCCCACAGCTCGATCGAGACGACGATCAGGCCGACGAGCCACAGGACAAACAGCATGAAGCCCCCGATCATGACGATCGAGGGAAGCAGCCGCCGCTGGAAGATGAGGTAGAGCAGCATCAGGATGAAGGCGATGGCCAGCGACGCGACCGTGATGAAGTAGGCAAAGTACCAGGGCACGCCCAGCCGCAGCTGGTCCTGGATCTGGATGAACGTCGCGAACACGCCCACGATCGTGCACGCCGCCACGAGCATCACGAGCATCCAGATGTTGAGCTGCACCGCCGGCCAGTGGTAGCGGTGCACGCGCGAGACCTGGCGCTCGACTATGTAGCCGGTTGTTGTTGACGAAGCCATGGTTTTTGGTGGTCGTGGTCGTAGGGAGGAGGAAGACGAGTAAATTAGCGGGTGGTAGGGGGTTTGAAGTCCGAGGTTCGCGGTTCGCGATCTTGCGCGCGGCCGTGGCCGTATTCGCTGTCGTCGAAAGGGGAGGCAAACGGGAGAGGATCCGGCGATGTCGAGAGGGTCGACAGGGGTGATGATGGCCGTGTATCGCTGGCCCTTGTGTTGGACTACCCAAGTCCCCACGCACTTCCTTCCTTCCTGCGCTGCTCCTCTTCTTCACCTCGTCGAAACCTAGCTTCGACGCCGGTAGTTTATATATAGTATGAAGAAGATGTTGCTTCGGTCCTCGAGCGTTTAGGGTCCCGTCTCTGAGACGCAGCTGAGGTCAGGCACCGAAGTCGCTCGCCTTTCCCACACTGAGTGGCTCTTCTTGTCCCCCAGCTCTACCCGCCTGGTCGGGTCAGGATCGCAATTGGAGGGGCGCGGAACGTCGTGGATATCGGCGATGTGTCAATCGCAGGCCCGTATAGCGTGGGAAGCTTTTTTCTCCAGAAGCTTCTTTGGCTGTTTTGCGGGTGAGCGAAAGTGCGCTGCCACGTCTTTGACTTGGTGGATCGAATTGGGCCGCGATGCGCCGAACCGAGGGGATTATGTAGGTGGCGGGCGGAGCGCCGATTGGGCCAAACTCGCGCCCACGAGGTATCTGCCAGGGGCAGCGAGAAGCTAAGGTACCTAGCAAGCTAGCCGAGCTCTCGAGGAGAGGAGGGACTCGAGTATTCGAAGCTATGGAGCCTAGCGGCGAAATGCAAGGACGGCCGCGACGACGACGACGACGACGAAAATGAGATTCGATGTCGCGATGCGATGCGAACGGGGTTTCAGCGATGGGCGGGAAAAGAACAACAGAGGGGGCAGGGCAGGTCGCGGAAACCCGGTCGCCGTGGGTGATAATCGCTGTGTGCGGGTGTGGGGGTGGGAGCGTCAGACTCAAGCAGGGCGGGAAGCCACCATGGCCAGGCGGGCGGGCGGGTGTGCGGCCAGCAAGAGGTAGCTTGAGAGTTGCGACAGGGATGAGAGGCCGCAACGCAACGCTGATGCAAGCTCAGACAGGATCGACCCGCGATAACGTGATTGGTGGTGAGAGAACCAGAGGCAGGAGATCGCTCGAGAACACAGAACGATGGCAAAAGCAAGAAAGATCAAGTGAATTTCACCTCGAGACAGAGATGGATGGTGAAGAGTGATAAGTCACAGGACTCGGGAGGAGAATGGGACTCGAGAAAGAAGAAGAGGGATTTGTGCTCCCTTTCTTTTCCCGCCCGCCATTGCCGATAAGAGACAGGACTAGCACATTCTGTCTCAGTTGCGTGAGCTGATGATGTTGCTCGGACGTTGGCCCAAATCGACATCAGCCACGGGGAAGGATGCACGAGTCCGCCGCGACGCTGCGCCGGTTCCTCTCAACTGGCACAATCAAGCCTGCTTCTAACCACTGAAGGTTGCCTGCCGCCTGATCGCACTGCCGTCTGTGGGTGCAGTCGGTTCGCACGATCTAGTTGCGATCGTGAGTGGGCGCCGTCGTGGGTGGTTGGGCTCCATAAGCTGCGGAACAGGGGCGCAGGTTTCGAAAGAGCCTGTGCGGGCATGACGCATTTAGCCGCTACGGCGGACTGCTGGAAGGACGCTGGCCCATCGTGGTGCCCGTGCTGATGTGCGTCACGTCAGGCCACAGACTTTACGGGTGCATTCCACTACCTCTTGTTCAGGAAAATATTTCGTCTGATTGCGGTTTCCTACCTACCTACATAGGTACCTGACGACGATGGAAGAAAGAAGAAGTGCACCTGAGGATGCGGTCTATCCGTATTCCAAACCCAATGCCTGCCGTTCTGTACCAACTGGTAGTTTTCGTGTTCCTGAGTTGCTGATCAACAAGCAATTCATTCCTGGCTGATTCCTGAATCCGACACCACCAAACCAACTGCACCCCCGCCCAACCTGCTCCGCGTCGAGACAACAATAACGAGAACGGACGGACGTACGGACGACCGAACGAACGAGTAGGTTGATTCCTTTTTACGGCGGGTGTATCCCAACACATCTGACTCCACTCTCCTCGGCCATCATCTACAACAGGCTCTCGCCTAACGCGCACCTCACGAGTGAGCAGCCGGCGCGGACGGTCTCGTGCGCGCCCAGATCCTGCTCCGACGCCAGGCTCGGGTTGACCTCGACGAGGTCGACGGCGACTAGCTGGCCCGTCTCGTGCACGCTCTCGCAGATGTAGTCGCCCTCGCGTAGCGTCAGCCCGCCTCGCACGGGGGTCCCCGTGCTGGGCGCCCACATCGGGTCCAGCGCGTCGACGTCGAATGACAGGTGGATCGGCGTGTCGGTGCCGATGTGGGCGAGGGCCATCTCCATAACGCGCCCGATGCCGTGGCTGGAAGGGATCGGAGGAGGTCAACCACCAGTCAGCTTTGATACTCAGAAAGCAAGTGAGAGGGGTGGGTGGAAGGAAGGAAAGGAGGCAGAGAAAAAGACTTACCGATCGATGTCGAACATGCTAAACGCCTTGATCTTATTCTCTCTAAGAATCCTCTTCTCCCCCGCATCGACGTCCCGGAGGCCGATATACACCAGCTTCGCGACACTGATGCGGTTCTCCTCCGTCAACCAGCCGAAATACTCCTCCTTCTCCTCCGTCGCAAGTCCCGTGAGGAACGAAACCGGCATCCCGTGGATATTCCCGCTGCCGCTCGTCTCGGGCGTGTTGATGTCCGCGTGCGCATCCACCCATATGACAGCCAGCTCGCGCCTGCCGCCGAACCGCTCGCGTATCGCGCGCGCCACCCCGCCGATCGTCCCGATCGCGATGCTGTGGTCGCCGCCCAGCGTCAGCACCAAGCGCCCCTCGCGCGCCTGCTCGTACGTCTGCTCGGCGATGCGGCGCGTCACGGCCGAGACCGCGAGCGGCTTCTTCATGTTGCGGTAGGGCGGGTCCGACGCGGGCGACAGGTCCGTGTACAGGTGCACCTCGTCGTGGCCGTAGAGCCGGTAGCCGAGCTCGGAGTGGAGCTGCGCGAGGAGGCCGGATTCGATGAGGGCTTTGGGGGCCGCGTCGACGCCGGGCTTGCACTGTTTTGGGGAGGAGGGTGTTGGTGTTAGTACTGCTACTGCTAGGCTTGTCAAGCAAGTGGGTAGATGGGTGACCTTAGGTAGGTTCCTTGGCAAAAGAGGCCGGTGAGACATTATGATGGATGTAAAACCGGGTATGAGAGCAACGTACCTGTCCCCCGGAGAAGCCCACGGCGACGACGCCGAGGTCCGAAGGGTGTTTGAGGAACTTGGACTGGACCATCGAGGTAGGCATGACTGGCGGTGTCTTACAGTACTTTGGCCTGCCGTCGCTGTCGTTGTTGTTGCTGTTGCCGTTCTTGCTGCTCGTGCCGTTCGTTGTCTTAGAGGCTGAAGAACCCGAAGCGCTTGACTCGTGAAGAGTTGGAGAGGCGGCGGTCGTGGATGCCATGGTTCGGGACCGGAACTAAAAACCGATTTTTCTCTTTGACTGTTCCTTTTGTGGTGGTCGGAAGCGATTCCAGATTCGTGAGGGTCTTGTGGTTCACGACAAGTGAATACAAAGCTGCGAAGCTAGGTAAGGGACGGCACGTTGCAGGTGAGACAAATGACAGAGGAGGGCAAAGCGTGTTGGAAGAAAGAAAAAGGTTGGTGAATGTTTGTAGGTGTTGTGCTACAGCCGCAGTTCTTCTTATCAATTCTTTCTCTACCCTCCTTCTTAGATCGTGACTCGAGGCGGTCTGGTCTGCTTTCTTCTCTTTTTGGTGCCGATGACGCCGGCGGCGGCGCCAACCTTGAAGCTGCAGTCGCGGTCGAGGTCGAGGTGCTGATGCACATGGACTTGGCGGGGATGAATGGTGGATTGGTGGGGCAGACGCAGCAAGCAGTCACGGCACTTTACCCCTAAGTGCAGGTAGCATGCATTCGGCTTTACCCCTAAGTGCAGGTGCTTGTATTCCAGCTGTCCGGGAAATGCGTAACAGTGGATTGTATGTGTCCATATTGTCTCTTGCCTCCAGATTGCCTCCTACAGGTCTCAATACGCTCGGAGCACGAGGATTCGTCTCGAAGGGGGAGAAAAATCTCTTCTGACTCGACATGCCCTGTCTCGTAATCCTGAGCCCCCGAGTTCGGATGTCTCTCACCTTTGGTTGTTGGCCCGACTCAGTTGACGACGGGATGATTGGATGGATAGATGAGCGAGCGCAGGGAAGTCGTAGGGACGAGAACACTCTCTGTCCTTTACTGCGCACCAACAACCGTCGAGTCCGTCACACCCACCATCATCCATGCCGGCAGAATCGAGGCGTTGCAACGGACCTCATGACTGTTGGCATCGCTGCCCCCCAACACGACCCAAAAGGACCAATATCCCTCACACTCCTTCCCGTGCGAGCCGTGTCCCTTATCTCAGAAGCCAATTGATTGTACTGTTCCGTCCCGTGAACTCCTTCCCTCCCCGCCCTCGTATCAATTGTGAGCTCGCTTTTCTCCAGTCAGACCCGGGTCCGAGAACCGCCGATTTCAAGGATAACAACCCACCCCTGTCATCAATGACGGCATGCCATGCCATGCCGCTTCCAGCCGGCAATACCCAAGTGCTCCTTTCCTTCATGTTCTTACCATTAGGTAACGGACCCACTACGGCGTCCGGCCCCGGCGATCGAGACAAGCGTTCCGTTACAAGTCGCCGGAAGGGCCGGCCATGTGACACTTTATTTCGTGGATTCTGGAGTGCAGCTGAAGGGATGACGGCCTGAACGTGCGGTCAGGTGTTCCCGTGGTCATGAATCCTCTTACGTATGCCATTCACCTTTCAGTGCAGTGAAGATTGGAGTTTCTTCTTGACCCAACCCAATTACGGGGACGACAAAGACGGCACACGGGATTGAGATTCGTACATATGAATGTGAGACCTATAGGACTCATCGTACAAGGGTGATCTATCTAATAAATGAACAGTGCACGATATGGTGCAGTCTAGGTGTATGGGTAGGTAGTCGATACATACACATGGAAGCGGAACAATTGGTTACAAAGTTCTTAGTACAGTGGCAGAGGCCACGCCTTTTAGTTAGGATTCTAGGGACAGGGGGTAAGAGTAGGCTGTAGTACCTGCCTGAGCTGGGAATAGGGGAGAGGTTAGGACGAAGGACGGGGAACCCAAGAAGACGATGACGGCGGTGTTGGTGATGTAATAATCACACATGAATCGGCGCCCCGCCCTCGGCCGTTCCTTGTTCCTCGGCTATCTGGCTACCGGCGATCAGCTCGGACACGCGAGGACGGAACGGCCACTTGATCCACGCGTGCACGATCTCGAGCCACTGCGCCTCGGTCAGGGTCCGGGGAACGGGCGCGTCCGGCCCGCCGAGGGGCGAGCCGCCCCTGGTCGGATCCCTGAGGCTAGGGCAGTTGGGGATCACGCCGTCGTCGGCGCCGTGCCACACCTTGGATATGACCCTGTGGATGGGCACCATCGGGTCCCGTAGCAGCATGCTGAGCAGCGCCGCCAGCACGTCGCCCGTGTGGCCCGGGGCGCTAGGCCGCTGCACGGGGTCCACGACGCGAGGCTGCACGTCAAGCAGCACGGGCGTTACGGTGGGGAAGAACTCTTCCGGCCGCACCGCCAGCGGCTCGTACGCCCGCCTGTCCCACTGCAGCAGCGGCGGGTCCTGCTGCCAGGTCCGCAGGCTGTCGCGCACGAGCTGGTACGTTCGCATGAGCGTCACCTCGATCCGCGCGAGTGAGGCCTCCCAGGCTTTCCTACGCTCTTCGAGCTTCGCTTCATCAATCAGCTCATCGTTACTAGGGGCCTCCTCCTCCTCTGCCTTTTTTTCCCTTTCCCCCATCGTAGCCTCCTTCTTCGATCCATCCTCTTCCTCTCCCTGCTCGTGTTGCTGTTGATGCTGTTCTAGTTGTTCCATATCTTGCGCTTTCTGCGCCTTTTTCTGTTTTTCCAGCAGTACGTACTGCTGGATTAGGGCGTCACGCTCCTCCAGCAAAGTTTGTACACGGGCAAGCCGCCTCGTCTCCCACTGAATCCTAGCTTTCAACTTCCGATACCGGTCCTCCCCCTCTGAGCCCGGCGCTAACTTCCCCTGCTGGTGCAGCTCCTCGAGCTGCGCAAGCTCGGCTCGGTGAGGGTATTCGATGTCAGGCGCCTGTGCCCCGGGGACCGGCGTCGGCTCCCCGTTGGCCTCAGCCTCCAGCACGCGGCGCATCTGGCCCGTCGTCCTGTCCTCGGGCATTTCCATGTCCGCGGCGCGCATACGGTCCAGAGTGGCCCGCGCGCTGGCCATCGAGATGGCGTTGTCCCGTGCGCTGAGCCGCTCTATGGGAGCGAGTGCGGGGTCGGCCGCGCACACCACGCGGACCCATTCCGTGTATAGGTCGGCCTCGACCGAGAAGCGGCGGCGCCGCTGGACCGCCTGGGGCACGATCAGGCGCTGCTCCGCCTCCGACACCCAGACCAGCATGCGCACCAGGCCGTACTTGTGTATCAGGGTGTTCATGCGGATCGAGCTCAGGAGCTGGAACATGACCAGCGCGGCGAGGGGGTACGTCAGGTACATCTTCCGGGGGTGGGAGGCTAGATTGGCTACCAGGAGAAGCGTGTCGTTGCGCCGGGGCTCCTCATCCGTGCCCAGCTCTACCTGGTGAGGCAGGTAGGTCGGGCTCAGCACCTTCGTGAGGTTGTCCCAGACGATGCCTGGCTTGGGGATGAAAGTCGTGCCGGGGCGGGAGAGCAGCGGCTCGAGGAAGGGTTTGTAGAGATCCTCCTCCGGCTCCATCAGTATGTGGGATCGTGGCTTGAGGAAGTCGTTCAGCTTGCGGCTCCACAGTCCGGGGCCGGGGTAGAGGTCGATGATGTCGCAGCCCTGGTGCCGCTCGAGCGTCGGGCCGAAATAGGAAACGATGTCATCTAGGTAGGAAGACAGAAAGGTACCCGTCGTCGTCAGCACAAATAGAGAACAACAACGACAGCAGCGAGCGGAGGGGAGTGGAGAAAGGAGGGCGCAAGTTGTGCCCGCGAGTGGGTCAGATCGGCGAAGGGTCGTGGACTTGTCATGGACTTCTGTGTCCAAGAACAGAACATTTGATTCGACGTACGTACCACAGGCCTTCTCGTCGACTATATTAACTCGTAGTCGATCACCCGATATCTTCTTCTGTGTTCGGACACTTGCGCGCTTTTTCTTTGTCCAGACACCCGTGGCGGCAAGCTCCTCGGCAAGTGGTGTGTGTGGAATGTATATTCCCACGCCAGGATCGTCGTCCTTTCTCGCTGAGGCGGCCTTCCTTGGTCGCCCGGCGCCATCCTCGGCTTTTTTTACCGACGCAGTCCTCTTCGGGCGCCCGACGCGTACGTCGCCCTTTTTTGCCGAGGCGGTGTTTTTTGGGCTCTCGGCGGGATCGTCGACCTTCTTCTTCGGGCGGCCGGGGCTGCGCTTGACGGAGGCAATGCCTCGGAAAACCATAGAATGCTGAGCCCAGGAGAGCCGTGCGGCCGATAATGCAATGGTCCGCGCATTTCTCTGGACTGCAAACATTAGTAACGGGAGGGGAAAGGGGAAGAGGAGACGAGAAAGGTGGGCAGTTTGTGGGCGACAGTTTGTTCATGATGGCGTCAATTCCCACTAGAAAAAACAAAAATTCTGCCGGCGATAACCAAGCCAAGTGATAAGATCGTTCGTTGACCATCACCGCCCACAGCACTTCGGCGTCAAAACTGCCGAAGGATCCACAGGATTCCACTGCCAAACTTCCACTGATCCACTCAGGCTTCCCCGTACACCCAGCCAGACAAGCTTGCAAATCGTCAATCAGACGACTGTCGGCACCTGCTCAGCTCGTAAACAGCACAAGGATGGCCGTCCATCTTGAGTTGTTGAAGGGGAGTTTGGAAAGGGAACTGGGTGCTTGTTGGAAGGGGAAGAGGTATGGGATAGTGTATTGGTGAGGAATTCAGTGCCAATTGATGTCTGGTCCAGCCCCTCGGAACCGGGGGCGCACCTGTAGCAACCCACCATTAACGCCGCCGCCACCACCACCAAAGGAGTCCAACGGCGGGAAAAGCACCTGCAGAGCAGAAGGTACCTGGGTACGTGGGATGTACAGCGGGGTTCGATAAGTTTTGGGCCACCCCACCAATGCAAAGCCATTTTTGGCCCGCCTCCCTACCTACCTCTTCCTCTTCACACTGACTTTTCTCAACCAATTTTTCCTCTCTTTCCCTCATCTTTTGCACCATGTTCAAGTTCAAGAAAAAGGCCAGAATCCACCTCACGGAAGCCCAAAGGGCCTACGTCGTTGGTCTCTACGACGGTGGAATGTCGCAAAGAGCCATTGCCCAACAAACTGGTCTCTCTAGAGCCACCGTCTGGAATACTATCCAAAAGGTGCGCCGAGCTATCGCCAAAGAAGAGCCCGAGCCTTTCAAATCGGCTCCTCGGAGTGGAAGACCGCCTCTTCTAGACTCTCGAGCCCAGAGAAAGCTTGTAAGATACGCTGTCGAACATCGACAAGAGCCCCTGGAAACGCTTGCTACGCCATCCAAATCGGGAAGACGGATTTCTCGATATCTGGTCCGCAAGACTCTCAAATTGTTTGGGAAAACGCGCCGCCGAGCTCGAACTAAGCCATTCATCAGCGATATCAACAAAAGGAAAAGACGAACGTTCGTTCACAATAACAAGTGGACACCATGGGGCCTCGTTTGTTGGTCAGACGAGTCCTATTTCCTTGTCTGGGAAGACAACACTGTTACCTACGTTACTCGAACGGCTTATGAAGAATACCTCGAAGCTTGCCTCAAGCCTTCTTTCAAGTCTGGCCGAGTTTCTGTGGGAATATGGGCTTGTTTTTGTGGTCCGGAAAAAGGGCCTATGGTTATCCTTCCCACTGGACTTCGCCTGACCCGGGAAACATATACAGGTTTTATCTTTCTGCCTCATTTCCTTCCTTTCTACCTTCAGATGAGAGATAAATATGGCTACGGTGTTATAATGCAAGAAGACGGGGCTACTTATCACCATGGAGGCTGGCTTCAGTTGCTCAAAGAAGCCTGGCAGATACGAATCTTGGATTGGCCTCCCCAGAGCCCTGACCTCTCCCCTATAGAGACTTGTGGAGGGAAATGAAGATAGATATCGGCAAGAGGCGTCATATTGTCAAGTCACGCTCTCTGATGGTAATAGCACTGCGAGAAGTATGGGGGAAATTCGGGTCTGAGATACTTTGGAAGTACGCAAGTACCATGCCCAAAAGGATGGCTCTATTGTAAAAAGCCAAAGGGGGTTCGATCAAGTATTAGATACTTGAGGTCCTTACCAAAAATGGTGTCGATTGGAGCAGAGTTGACTGCGTGGCGCCCTCTTGAAGTTGGTGATTCTGGTGGAAGGCTTCATTCTTAGGTCGTGTGGCCCAAAATTTATCGAACCCCACTGTACATATTGGTCGTGCACCTTGTGGGCCACCTTACGGGACGTCGTTATTCCCTCATTCTCCAACTCTCATCTGACCCGACTCGATTTGCCGGCTAAACACGAGGGCGCTGCATGTCTGGGCGCTGCACGCCGCCTATTCCGGCCAGTTGACCCCGGGGCTCGGGGATGCTTGGCTTGGGGTACTTGGGGTACCCCCGGTTTCATGGTCGCTGGACTTCTCTCCTCTTCCTCCAAGCTGTTGATCCATCCAGTCAGTCAACCAGGCAGTCAGCCAGTCAAGCGCTCTGGTCAAGGCCGGAAAGGGGCGCGACTGGTCGACTGGTTGCCGAAAAGTCCATCACTTCAACTCCCCGTCTCGTTGATGATCAGTAACCACTCGCTCCCTTCCCCCCACATCCTGGAGGAAGGACCCCTCATAATATCCATTATAACTCTCCACATCAGCTGTCCCGCCCTCACCTTTGCACGCCAATATTGCTACAATGTACGTACGAGGACCGGCTCGGTTCTGCATGATGACAGCTGCCATGCCGTCCTCCACCCCAGATCTCTCCGTCCTCCTCGGCTGTATAAAGTCGAGTCGGGGTCCTGTCAACCTTAGAAGTCATGCGAGAGCCCCAGCTTTGGACATATCAGTTCTAGTACCCAGTACCTTCCGTCGAGATAGTAGATACTTCTCCCACACCACATCACCAACCTGCAGTATCTCCTACATACACCAAGCCTTTGACTGGCCTGTCCGCACCTACCTCTTCGCCTGTGTAACACTCAGATACATATCCGCCGTCCTCTACTTCGCTTAGTTACTCCCTACCTACCTAGGTATTTGTCTATTTTTTCCTTTTCCCCTGCAGAACTGCCGCCGCTGCCATGCCGCTGCCGCGCGGGGTCTACCGGGCCGACCAGGTGGGCTCGTTCCTGCGGCCGCGGGAAGTCCTCGAGGCGCGCGAGGCGGCCTCCAAGGGCGCCATGACGCTCTCGCAGCTCCGCGAGGTGGAGGACCGGCACATCGCGGCAGTAGCGCGGCGGCAGATCGAGGCCGGCCTGCGGTCCGTCACCGACGGCGAGTTCCGCCGCGCCTGGTTCCACATCGACTTCCTCGTCAACCTGGACGGCGTGACGCGCTCGGCCGCGGGCGGCAACATGGCCTCGACCAACGTCACCACTCACGGCATGACGCCCCCAAAGCTCGCCGTCGTGGGCAAGCTGGGCCACTCCAAGCCCATCCAGGTCGACGACTTCAAGCACCTCGAGGCGCAGATCCCCGAGTCAGAAAGCGGACGCATCACGACGAAGGTGTGCATCCCATCGCCCACCATGGTGCACTTCCGCGGCGGTCGCGACGCCATCGACGAGGAGGCGTACCCGTCCATGGATGCCTTCTTCGACGATCTGGTGGAGGTGTACCGCGCAGAGATCCGCGATCTCTACGCTGCCGGCTGCCGCTTCCTCCAGCTGGACGACACGAACCTCGCGTACCTCTGCGACCAGGGCATGCGCAGCGAGGCCGCCGCCCGCCACGGCGACCCGGACGCGCTCGCCAAGCAGTACGCCAACTTGATCAACGCCGCCATAGCACAGCGTCCCGCGGACATGGTGGCGGGGATCCACCTGTGCAGGGGCAACTACCGCTCGCAGTGGTTCGCTGAGGGCGGTTACGAGCCCGTCGCCGAGGTGCTGTTCAAGTCCCTGGGCGTCGACGTGTACTTCCTCGAGTTCGACGACCCGCGCTCGGGCGACTTCTCGCCGCTCCGTTACCTGCCGGAGCACAAGACCGTCGTGCTGGGCGTCATGTCCAGCAAGCGCGCGGAGCTGGACGACAAAGAAGAGATCGTGCGCAGGCTGAAGGAGGCGGCCAGCTTCTGTCCAAAGGGCTTGGATCAGCTGTGCCTGTCGCACCAGTGTGGCTTCAGCTCAACGGTCGAGGGCAATGAGCTGACCGAGGAGCAGCAGTGGGCGAAGGTGAGGCTAGAGGTCGAGATCGCGAAGGAGGTTTGGGGTGATGACCTGTCAAAATAGAGGTCTTTCTCAGAGTCTACCTCCCCCCTTGTGTCACTCTTCTTCTGGTAACAAACATAGTGTTGGAGTTTTTCTTTTTTTGCATCATTTTCACAACCAATTGTTATCATCATCATCAACGACTACTAGTATCTTGACTCTTACTTTAGGGCGGGCTAGGGGACGAGGGTGTGCATAAAGGACGACCAAAAGAACGCGAATGAGGCTGAAATAAAGGTGCGTGCTGCGTGACGGCGTTGCCGCTCTTGAAAGGTACAGCGATGTCCTCGCTCTCTCATGCATGGAACCTTCGGTTGCACGGGCATGGAACGATCTGGCATACCGATCTGGCAGAACCATCTTGCCAGACAAATTGTTAGCGGTTAGCTTAGAAGGGGAAGCCAAGCCAAGCCGCTCAACCGGCGGGCGAACTGGCGGGCGAATGGCAAGTTCAGAGTATATACAGCAGCGAATGCTTGACGAAGGAGGTCACTCTTCTGGATATGGTGCGAATGTGACAGCGTGATGCAGTTCCCAACGCAACCCTTCCTCAGAGATCATCGTCCGAGGTAGGACCTGAGCTGCACTCGTGCAAGCAGAGGCGCATGTGCTTCCCCATTTGTTATTCTATTTTGTATTCTTCTCCTTTTCTATCGTGAATTCCCACCTCATGCCATTGACGTCACGAACTGGATTCCCTTGATGACCTAGGTTCAATTTTGTGTTTCATACAAGGGATGATGCCAAGGCACCCACTTCACCAGGGGGCTTCAGTTGGAGCTTCAGTTGTACACTCGCAGCAGAGAAAAGACCAGCAGTGGCCAGCCAGGTTGGTTTGAAAATAGGTTGGCGGTAGGTGCAGGTCGGTCATCAAAGCTGTACTTAGTAGGTGAAGCAGGGGAGGCCTGGAGAAGGACTCTTTTTTCTTTCTATAGCGGTGTTAGCGCACGTTCGGTAGAACTTGAGTGCTGGCGTCAGCGGCAAACCCACGGTTCCACTCAGCACTAACCCAGCCGACATCATCAGTGCACTTCGCTACGCCCACCACCCGTCCGCCGGCCCTTTCAATCGAAGACAGCGACACGTACATACCACGCGTTCACTTTCGCAGTGCTGTTTTTTTTATCTGATTGCTTCCCCCTCGCGATGAACCTTATGTCTCCTGCAGGATGCCAAGATGATTGACTCAAACCAGGTCGATGCGGGCCGAGAAAGAAGATCGGCATTTAAGGAGATCGAGCCGGGCACGGCGGTCATCCGGGAAGCTCAACTTGCCCCGCTCCGCCGGTCTACAGCACCCGTTGTGGTATCGCTCCATCAATTCTCCCAGCTCGCGCAACTCTCCTAACCAGTGACACCTCCTACGCTCATAAAGTTCCTCACAGCAGGACATCGAATACAAAGAAAACGAAAATGTCAGGCGTCGTATCAATGTTGATCGCGTCAATAAGAGTCGCGACTCGGCCGCCGTCAAGTCGACGACCCACTAATTATTGTACCTGTAACGAGACGGACTGCAGTCTTGGAGAGAACTCAGTCTCAAAATGCTTGACCCTTTGGCACCTACCACTCCAAACAAAAAGACAGGGGACATTACGGATGGTAAGTAAAGAGGCCCAGTGTTCGAGAAGGTAAGTAGGTAAATTAGGTAAAACAACGAGATCTTCCGTCGTCTGGAAAAGTCGCTTCGGTTCAGCTCTCACTCCATGGTTCTTCTTTTTGTCTTCATCCCATCATCACGGCATTTCGTTTCTGCTTGAAGGGCGCAAGGTCCCCCTTGCGTAGTCCATACTCTGCAACTCTCTGCGACTTTGCAGCTTGGTCTTCGCTTTTCACACGTTTCGGCCTGTTTGAGGAGTGGTCTGCACAGAGGAAAGGGAAAATTCCAGTTTGTTCAGTCACGTCGAACCTTTTTTTTTTTTTGGCCTGGACTTCTTCCATCACTTGCCTTCGTAAATCGAAGCTGGACAGCCTTCATCACCGCCCACCCTTTCTTACCAGCTCTATGAGCATACCTCTTCGCGAGTGCTGTCTTAGTCTCCGCCTTTCTAGACGTTGGAAAGTCGACTTACACCATTCGCCTTTCGCTTTCTCGTCCCCTTTTGTTCGCTCTTCCTCGTGGTTCGTTCGGACGGACGTCTCGCCCTCCCCGACTAAGCAGTCGGCCGTGGGGGAGGATGACATACTTTGGTTGCTTCTCCCCTCGCCACGTCCTCCACCCCTGTTGGTTCCTTGTCACCAACCTCGATGACTCCCAAGGACACCGCTACCTCTACGAGTAGAAGTTCGGCTTTTGGATCTCTCAGGAACTCCAAATGTAGTTCTCCTCAAGTCATCCATCCCTGTCTTGTGAACTAGATCCTCGAAACATCAACAGGGGTGGTCGAGAGGAACGGCTAACTACCTAGATATCATAGCCACTTAACCGCAAAACATTGGCCGCCTGTCTGCAGACCGAGATACCCGAGACGAGACCTACCGGAACATGAGCGAGGCTGAATCGCCGGCATGCTAATGGGCCCGCAATCGAGAATGATTGCCAAGCCCCGAGCTCACAGGGTCTTCTCGCGCCGACCGGGCTCGATCCTCCGATATGTCGGCATCTCGGTCGTCCTCATCTTCCTCTTCCTCTTCATCGAGTCACCGTCCGAGAGAGGGCCCTATAGTGCAGCCTACTTTTTCCCACTTTCGTCTTCCTCTCCAAAATCACCACCACAACAACAACGACAAGAAGATGACCAGGTCTTGCCACCACCCGACGGTGCAGCCGACCAGCAACCCATCGGCGCACCGATACCGCCGTACAAAGAGCCTCACAAGGAGGAGCATCCCATCGCCAAGCTGATGCGCGACGCCGAAGATGAGTTCGACCGCAAGCTCACGCGCCAGTCGCGCACCCTCGAAGAGGCAGCGGCGGAGTACCGCAAGCGACGAGGGCGACACCCCCCACCGGGCTTCAAGGTATGGTACCAGTTCGCGACGGACCTCGACGCGGTCATAGTCGAAGACTTCTGGGACCAGATCTACGACGACCTAGCCCCCTGGTGGGCGGTCCCTCCCGCGCAGATCCGAAAGCAGGCGTGGGACTGGGAGATGACCATCAACGTGCGCAACGGGACCGCCTACGCAAAGAGCGACTGGTTCTGGACCCAGATCTGGCTCGACATGATCCAGCACATCGAGCAGTTCCTGCCTGACATGGACCTCGCCCTCAACGCCATGGACGAGCCGCGCGTGGTGGCGCCCTGGGAGGAGATCGTCGAGCTGATGAGCCAGGCGCGGAAAACGGCGTATCTGCTCGATCCCAAGGAGGCCATCGGCACGTACGAGGTCTTGCCCGAGCCAGGGGACGGAGAGGATCGCACGTCGATCTCGCAGCCGAAGAACTGGTTGACTCATGGTGAGTGCATGTGTGTGGACTGGGACAGATGCCAGTGACGATGACGAAGGTGACTACGAAAGAACCTTCATGAGACCAGTTAGCTCGCTGACACGATGGTCGCGACCACAAACAGGTCCGTACATGGATATAGTCCGCCGTGGCTGCCCGCCCGACTCCCCCGCGCGCCGTTCTTCCATCTACAGGAACTTCGACCGCTCCTCCGCGCCGCCCATCTCGGCGTCCAACGCGCAAGCGCACATGGACCGCGGCTTCGTGTCGAACTACACCCTGTCCACATCGGTCTGCCACCAGCCGGACCTCCAGCGTCTCTCAGGCATCTTCATCGACCCACTCTCGGTCTCGTCCACCGCGGCTTTGTTCCCCATGTTCGGCGGCTCCAAGCTGTCCGTCAACAACGAGATCCTCATCCCGCCCGCCATGTACTGGGGCGGGGGTCCCTACAGATTCGTCGTGGAAGAGGACGAACTTGCAGAGCCGAGCTGGCAGGACAAGTCCGACTCGGCCTTCTGGCGCGGCGTCGCATCGGGCGGGTGGGCCAGAGAGAGAAACTGGCGAGGGTTCCAGAGGCATCGCTTCCTGGCCATCAGCAACGGCACGAAACTCACGTATGCGGAGCACAAGATCGCGCCTCCCGAAAACTTCGCGCTGCCGGACGAGGCGACCTACGGCCTGCGTGCCCAGGCCGCGGGGAAGCTGGGCCGGTGGACCTCGACGTGGTCCAACATGTCGTTCACGGACCTGAGCTGTGTGCCGTCCGAGGAAGACGGCCGGTGCGCCTACATGGGCAAGCACTTCTCCGTCGCGCCGGCGGTGCCGCTTTCGGAGATGTACGGCCACAAGATCCTACCGGACGTGGACGGGAACAGCTATTCCGGACGGTACCTTTCGTTCCTGAGGAGCTCTTCTCTGCCGGTGAAGGCGACACTGTTCAGGGAGTGGCACGACAGTCGTCTGGTGGCGTGGAAGCACTTCGTGCCCATGGACTCGAGGTTTGGAGACTGGCATGCCCTCGTGGAGTACTTTCTGGGGTACAGGGACCCTGACACCGGCGTGCAGGTTTTGGTGGCCCATGACGAGGCAGCGGAGAGGATCGCGACAGCTGGTAGAGAGTGGGCGGCGAGGGCGTTGAGGAAGGAGGATATGCTGGTTTATGTGCTGAGATTGCTGTTGGAGTATGCGAGGGTGAGCGATAAGAAGAGGGAGAGGATGGGGTGGGTGGATGATTTGCTTCCGGAGAAGAAGTGATGTGATGATGATTATCGGGATGGAGATATGCATACTACGTCCTGTGCGTGTTTTTCATCATTCTATGCGAATCTAGCCGACTGGATTGGCCGATGACTTTTCCTCTTTCATTTTCTGTTAACACATTCTGGACGGCGTTTGACGGGCATTTTGAATACTTGATGGAGACTGGTTTGGATATATCTCTTGTGTTTGGCCATACCCCTTGTTGCCCTGCGGATAGATAATCGTGCGAGAGAAGGAGAGGGTTGTCAGGTCTTGTAACCAGTCACACAGCCTTACTGGCTTCTCCCCGAATCGGGTTAGGGAGACATTGGGCTGAAAGCACTAAAATCAAGAGTACTGCGGTAATTACTGCGGTCAAAGGGCGCTACTAGACTGGATGGAATGCATAGAAAGCATCCGGAGATAGAGGCTGTTGCCCCGCGCAGTGTCGTTGACCGACGCCCCGATGTGCCTGGATTTCGAAGTTCAGAATGACAGTTTAAAGCATAAAGGATGAGCTGTGGAATTTAACATAACTAGGTCTGTGTGATTAACAGAGAGAGATCAAGGATGTACGCAACCCTGATGCCGACCCGTACTTCGTTAAAGTCAGGTTAAGGTGGTGGAACGGAAGAGGGTGAGGTAGTCGAGGTATAACGTATGGGTATGCGGAGCCCCTGAGTTGAGCTGACCTGGTAATCTTGATGATTTAAGATGATTTCATTTAAGGCTCTAACTAAATTGCTAGGCAGAGCGCGGCTCTCATGGTCAAGCCATGCACAACCCTCTGAGTTTTCCTCACACTAGGCCTGTGGACATGATAGACTACGGCTGCCAGGGCATTGTGGTGTGTGAACGAGGAAAGATGTAACGGGATGGGCAGCACTATGTCTCTCGCTTTCCCGCCATCTTGCCGCCATCTCGCGCCTCGAAATCAGGTTGAAGACCGACTACAACGGTGGTGACTGTATCGCCAAAGTACACCGGGTCGATGAATCTACGGTGTTGAAGTTGACTTGGCCCCTGTTCAGCTTGAAGATCGTCGTTGAGAACCTAGCCTAGCATTGCCACCAAGTGTGGAAGTTTCAGTTCGAGACGGCGGTTGGGCGATAGTTGTAGCAGTGGCGTTACAGCCAGACGGGCAGCCGGGCGCCCGTATTCTCTGCTAGCAGATCAAGGCTGGTTATCGGGCAATACATTGGAGCGCCAGCTCTGAGTCGTCGAGTTCGATCTCGCGTGCGGCGTCCATGTGGTTCGGACGGGACAGTCAAAGACAGAAGGAGAGAATCGTGTCCGACAGCTCTATTTCCTTGGCGGGCGCCGCGAGACAGGCGGAGGGTCTGTCGGGGTGCCGCGGAGCTGGTTTATCAGCTCGTCCTTGAAGAGGCGGAGGAAGCCGGACGATGTCGGCGTGTTCGGATCTTCTGCAGGGAGAGATTGAGCGGGTATTGGTCAGTGAGGATCTTGTCATTGGCTGGCTCTGGGGTCAACAAGAGGTTCGAGAGAGGAAGAGTTGTTCGTACCAGTCGCCAGGCCCTGCCGGGGCGGGGTGTTCGGGTGTGGACCATGCCGGAACTCGTCTACCACGCGGTGAATTCGGCCGACAACGCGGTGGAACCCCGGCTGTCGGAGAATCTGTAGGAAGGGAAGAGTGTCAGCGAAAGTCTGGCATGGAGTTGTATGGAATGGGAGGTAAGGGGGGCCGGGAGGTAGGTAGCGCGTGCGGGTTTGCGGGGTTGTCTTCGTACGCTGGTGACGAGGAAGTCCTGTTCCAAAGGGGCGCCAGAAAGGTCAGTCCGGGATAAACAATGCTTGGTAAATTCCTGTGTCGGGGATAGGAGCCGACTGGGTATTGCGACTCGTTAGGGAAGTCGATAGGTAAACAAGCTTACCTCTAGATTCTTCTTGAACAGGAACGTGAAAACGCGCATAGGCATTGCGGGCGGTGTTGGCCGCGAGATGCGCGCTGCCTTCGTTCGAGTTGCACCTCGGCGGAGCTCAGGCGAAGTCGTTGAGGCATTGAGGATGCTGCTTCACGGAATCAACCCCGCTGTCAGTGTGGGGCCGTCACGTGATGGCACAGCGGGACTTCTCGGCTGGCAAGCTGCCAGCTGGTGGTGCTCATTAATCACACTTGGCTTCTTCCAAGGCATACAGAATTTTCATCTATCCCAGGTGTTACGAGAAGCAATTAAGGGATTACTGCCGCTGAAGCCAGCGTCGAATCTAGTGCACGGTAATATCACCTATCTTTTTTTGTTTATCAGACGCACTCCATAGCTGAACCGCTGTTCAATTATTTGTGCACCGCCAGCCAGTATCAACACGCGTCTATTTTCGACTCGGCGTTCGCAATTCCGCATCCACCCAGTCCGTCAGTCAATGTCGGCGCGGAGTTTCTTGGAGCCGACCTTCCTGGCCTGGCTCCAGCTGCAAGCATTGATTTCTGGTAGGGCTGTTGTTCTATCCCCGACCTCGAGGCTCAATTGCCCGCATTCCCTTTCTGTCCTTGTCATTTCTTTCGTGTATGCGGAAGTCAGTCTGCCTTCGGTGGTTGGCGGTGAGAGCCTCCGGGCTCCCTCGCCCAGCTGAACCTGACAAGCTTCTGACCGATGACACCCGCGTTATGCCTGCCCGTCGAGATTGCCCATGACGCAATGTGAAGTCGCAAAGGCAGGACGGTCGGAATTAGGTCGAGCAGCAGGTAAACAAGCCATGCGTGTCCGTACCTGCAGACGTGCACAAGAAGCTGTATGCACATGCGCGTTTATCAAGTGATGATTGCCACCAGTCAATGTGAACCCGTGCTTGGCGGGCGAAGAGAGCCCTTCTTCAATATGCATGGAACAGCATGCGAGCAAACATGCGACCACGGCGCTTGCAATTTGCGTGCGTCCCGAGATGCCCCGTCCCGATGTCGCACCGCACTCCGTCAATCCTTACCAATGGCTCTGCGTGCTTCTCTCTCTCTCACACACTCTGTGTGGCGTGCTTTTCGTCCGATCTCGTGGACGCCTTCCATGATGCTTCCACGTGCCAAAGCGAGAGGGCGCACGGTCACGGACGAGGACGGGAGGGTGGTGTGCTGCTGTAGCTCGCTTGCGCCCTACGTGCCACCGAGGTGTGTGTGTATGTGCTAGAACGTTTTACTCACCCTGTAATGCGTTAAATTGACTCCGTCCCGTGAGCGTTCCTCAGTACTAGACGAGTCGTGGTCTGCTTGCCCTTCTTTCCACTTTTGGTCCTCCACCGATCGTCGAAACAGCCGGTTCGGGTATTAAAACGCGGCTCGAGAGTGATAACAGCTTGGTCAGGCCGAACGGGCTGCTTTTGCCCCCAGCCAGAACCAGACCAGCTCTGGGCCGTCCCCCTCCGCCCGTCTTCCCCCGCATCCACACACTCATGAGAGGCTCAAAGGTCCGCCCCGGCAAAAAGCCCCCTTTTACGGTCGTTGCGCAAGAGTATGGCAGGTTTCAGGACTAAGGTACATCGGCCTAGCCTTTCTGCCTGCACCAGACCAGGATACTCACCACCTCCAACTTGTCTGCCCTATTTGCCTGCTTTGTTTGCCTGCCAGATCGCCAGGCCGTCTGCTCGTCTGTTCCTGATTGCTTGCTCGGGGCGGGCCAGAATAGCCCTCAGCTCGTGAAAGTGATACGGTGAACAGGCTAATAGTATGACCCAGGTATCCGCACATATGGCTCCATACTCCAGCCATCAATGCTCCTCCGTTCGCGTTGTTCTCTGGTGTGTGCCGCTGCCGTTGCCACCATCGCCACATCCCACATGTCGACACGATAAGTTCCCGTTGCGTTCCTGACGCGACCAGCCCTTGTGCTGCCCTAAATCTTGTTTTTGGAAGTCTTCCTACCCAGTGGCTACGTGGCTATGTGGCCTGTTCTCTCGCCTTGAGTAACGTCGGACCTGCAACCTGAGCATCCTCACTCCTTCCCCACAGCATCTCAGCCTTCGCAGAGCCGTGGACCTTCAGAATGGTACTAGCGCCCATCAACGAGGCCAGTGAACGACGCGCGGTCCAAGAATGAAGCAGCCCAGGGAATCGATCTCGGCCTCGGGGGTCTCGCTATTGTACGAGCCAGACGAGTCGCATGCCGCCATTGTCGAGTAAGTCACATCTAGAATTCCATCTGGAGGCGTGGCTGATGACGGCGAGGGTTGGGACGATTCACGCCGGTGCCCTCTGACTGTGACCGATACATCTTGCAGCATCGTTTTCGTCCACGGCCTTGGGGGCCATCCGCTGAGGACATGGCTGTACCGCGATCCCTTGGAACACTTCACAGCCAAGTCGGCCGGCGGCGTGGGTGGTAGTGGCGGCAGCGCGCTTAGGGCCTTGCTGAGGAAGAACTCTCGGGTCGGGGGGCGCACGCGTTCGAACTCCCTCTCCTCCAAGATCGCGCTGGACGGGACGCAGTCCGAACTGGACCTCGGCATCGGCGGCGGCACCTTTACGAGGGAGCGACGCGTTCTGCGAAAGAACTCCGATCTGAGGAGGCCGAGGAGGAATTCAAGGGGCGCGCAGCTCGACTTCGACTACTACTCCTCGGGCAAAGAGAACAGCTTCCCCTTGCCACCGGATCCTCGCGGTTACCATTCGTCGCAATCGACCAGCAGGCTCAAACTGCTCCTCCAGACCAACGTGCCGCCCTTGTTTACGGCGGACGGTATCGATGGTGGTGGTCTGGGGGCTGGCGGCGCGGGCGGCGGGGTCGGCGGGTTTGGTGGCGTAGAGGGCGTCTACTGGCCGCTTGACCTGCTTCCCGACGCGTGCCGGACCAGCAGGATCTTGACGTGGGGCTGCCAGACGCTGTCGACGAATGGCAAGCTGCTGCCCGCCCAGAACGACGTGTTTGCGAACGCCGAGGAGCTGCTGCGCGACCTGACTGCCTACCGGGACCAGACCAACACGCTCGGTCGGGCCGTCATCTTCGTGGCGCACTCGACAGGTGGCGTCATCGTGAAGGAGGTGTGTTAATGTTTTCTCTCTCTCCATGTTTCTAAGGGCATTCACTGTTCCTGCCTGTGTCTGCCTGCCTGTGTGGCCTGACTGTGTTTGGGTGTCTGTATCTGCGTCTGTGCCGTATCACCGCCATGCCAAGCTGTGCTCAGAGCTGTGCTTTGCTACGCGAGCAAAAGCACGATAGTGAAACAGCTGTAAGATTGTATGTGAAATGCCTAACAGTTCCCCCATTCGTCTTTATTGCGAACCTAGGCACTGCGCCGTTCAGAATTTGGGGGCGGTGGTCTTGCCAGCGGCCTGGCCAGCGGCGGCGACGCCCAGTCCCCACACAGCAAAGACCTCCTACAGTCGACCGCAGCTGTCGTTTTCCTCGGATGCCCGCATCGCGCGAGCCAGTACGCCTCGCTCGGGGACGCAGTCAAGAGCATGGCGGGTGCGACGCTGGGAATCGACCCGGCGGATCCCGTGCTGCAGGACCTCAGCGGCGCGGCGAGGACCGAGCTCATCCACGGCCGCGAGGCCTTTGTCCGGCTTTGGAACGACTACAACTTCAGGGTCAAGACGTACCAGGAGACCCTGGGATTGCCACAGCTGGCGATGATGGAGACGAAACCGGATTTTGTATGTTTGCAATCCTGTAATTTCTTCATCTGTTATCTCCTTTATAACCCTAAGTCATGTTGGAGAGTGATGGCTTGACGGGAGGGGGAAGAATGGAGGGATGGATGCGCTTTGACCGCGTGCTGGCGTGCTCTGGCGTACTGGTGTGGAGGGGCGTTCGAGGGGAGTTCCCTGTTCACCTCTGCGGTGTCAAAGCTGACAAGTTCGTTCTTCCTCTACATTCCAGACGATTAGGCGCCAGTCGAGCTTCTTTGGAGATGTTCGAGAGAGCGCCGAAAGCACTGGGTCCAGTCACCTGGACATGTGTCGGTTCAAGTCGGCCCAGGATCCGACTTACAAGTCGTTGGCAGCGACACTCTCGAGATTGGTGCACGATGAAATCAGCCGGGTGAGTTGGTCTGCCCTAAATTCCTCGGGAGCTCGGGAGGATGGCGGCCCTTTTTTGGGGGGCATGGATTTTAACAGGAGGCGAGGGGCGTGCCACAACCTCTAAAGACCAGACGGGAACTATTTTGAGGATACGGGGAAATGACGGGAACATGAAAAAAGATCACAAGCTGACAACAGAGAAATACCTTTTTGCATTTCTTGCTTCGTTTTTGCCTTTTGCCTCTTCTCTCAGCTACGGCAACTGAGCCACAAAGAACAAGGTCAGTCAGAGGTAGATCATCAGCGTGATCAATGCGTCTTACCCGAAGAACTCGCCGCCCGCCCGCCCCAGAGCGCCAGGTGCTCCAGGTCGCCCAGGCGCCCGCCCTATAGCGTCCCACAGCCGTCCCAGGCCTCGGAAACTGCCCCCAAATTTGGCAACATCTCAACTTTTCCCACTGTATAACCCTGTAAGCTAACCAACCAATGGCGGAAAATTTTGACCCTGCTCAGCTTGCGCAAGACTCATAGCGCCGCCAAGAGTGCTGCCCCGCGAGAGGAGCTCGATTGTCTCATACCCAGGCACCTGCCTCTGGTTGTACGACCTCCCAGAGTTTCGAGGGTGGCACCACCGCACTCCCGGCAGCAGGCACAAGATCCTGTGGGTGAGAGGGCGGCCAGGGTCGGGCAAGTCTGTGCTGCTGCGGTCGCTGCGGGCCCGCCTGGAGAAGCAGTGGGCGCCGTTGGGAGCCTCCTTTATTTCCAGCCCTGCGCACGGCGACAGGCTCGACAGTGTGTTTTTTGACAGTGGCGGCGGCCCCCGACGGCATCACTTCCAGCATCTGCGGCCGACGTCGACTTCTTCTCCAAGCCCAACAAGCCACCTTGAAAATGAACATGAAACCCGGGCGCCGATCGGTGTGGACTCAACCTCGAGCTCATCTCATGGTTTGGGTCCAGCGTCAACCTCCCTCCACAACCCCGGCAACACCGCCAGGCTGTGGTCGAACAATAATAATAACTCCAGGTCCTCATCACCCGCTGCAGCCGTGTACCGAAACCTACTGGCTCAGCTGTTCCAGCAGGATCCTCGGCTGAGAAAGGCGCTGTTGGCCTTATGCAAGCAACAGCGCAACAGTCACAGTCACACGAGGATCGGCAGCAACGGGAGTGGGAGGGGGAGCCTTTTCAGCGGCAGGGGTGGGTATAATACCAACATGAACACCACCACCGCCAATACCACCCACACCAGCTATAGCGTCAGCACCGGCAACAGGCGGCAGCAACTCGCCACCACCACTGCCGTTTCCTGTAGTACACAAACCGCCCAACACCACTCGCTGCTGGACGACGCGCAGATCGTGCAGTTCTTTGCCGACGACTACGCCGCTTTCCCAATCCAGACCCCCACACGTCGGACTTTTATATTCATCGATGCAGCCGACGATTGTGGGCCTACTTACGTGCAGGAGCTGCTCTTGCACCTTTCGCTCCTAGCACGCAACTCCGATTTCAGCATCTGCGTTGCCACTGCCGACTATCCTCCCCGAGCTGACCTTGCACTCAACCACAACACCAAGGGTAGCAACGACAATAGCAAAACCACCAAGACGACTAGAGACAACAGTTCCTTCCTGGGCGTAGGGGGTGGCCACCCTTACACCTCTGCCACTGCTACCACCACTGTCGACCCATCGGCACCCATCCCCATCGACATCATCACCCCGGCCCTCCCCCCATCTGCCGCCTTCGAGGTGGTCATGCACCTCCGCAATGCGGACGACATCACGCGCTACGTCAGCCTCAGCCTCGAGGCGGAATGGGAGGACCGCAACGCGACCGTCGTGCGCATCGCGCAGAAGTCGGGGGGCGTCTTCATGTGGGCCGAGATCGTCGTGGGCATCCTCAACGCCGCCATCGGGGAAGGAGCCGACCAGCAGCTGATCGACGACACCGTGCTCGAGATGCCGGGGGACCTGGACGGCTTATACGAGTGGCTGCTGTCGACACTCACTCCCGAGGAAAAAGCAGAGACGATGGCGCTGTTCCAGTGGGTTATCTTGGCGTCGGAGCCGATGCGGCTCAACGACCTGAGGACGGCCGTCCGCATCACCAAGTCGTGGACCGCGGCGGAGATGCGGCCTTCTAGGGCGCTTGCGCTCGACCCGCCGAGGTCTTTGCGGGAGCTTCTTCAGCAGCATCGCCAGAAGGAGGTTGCTCCCACTCGCGGCGCTCCACCCGCTGGTGTTGAAGGAGGAGACATCAGCGCAGTACCGGTTGCCACCGGCCCAGCATCAGCGTCCACACCAACGCCAGCACCACTCGAATCATCAACCATAAACAACGGCGCCAACGGCTCCTTCGAGTCCCCGGTCCAGTTCCACCGTTGGATCCGCAGCAGGTCCATCGGCCTCCTCGAGCTCCGGCCCTCCACCGGCGACGGCACGCCGCCGTCCCACGAGCCGCTCGGCCTGCAGCGCGTGCAGGTGATCCACGAATCCGTGCGGTCCTTTTTCCTGTCGGGGAGGGGCTTCGCCGCCCTGGAGCGCGACAACGAGACGACGCTGTACTCGCACAGCTTCTCGACAGAGGACCTCGCGGATCTTTCGCACTACGTCTTGCTGAACGCGTGCCTCACCTATTTAGATGCGACGGACTTCGAGTGTCTCGGCGGAAGTAGTGGCGGGGGCCACAACGCCAGCACTGCTGAAAGGAGGCTGCCGCCGTTGGCGCCCATGTCCTACGAGGAGAGTAAGTATTGGCGGCGCAACGCGCGGGACCAGCGGCGGCTCGTGGTGTCGAGCTACCCGTTCCTGGGCTACGCGGTGGACAATTTGTTGTTTCACATGCTCTCGCCACGCTTCTTCCGGTACTACCTACCGCAGCGCGACGTGCTGCGCCTGTTCGCCGCGAACCGGTGCCGGCTGTGGAGGAGGTGGACCGCGCTTCTGGGAGCGAGCGCCTGCGACCCGGACGGCGTGCTGACGATGTGTTCGAGGGGGCCCGCGAGGGACCTGCTGGATCCCGTGTACGGCGCCAGGTTTAGGCTGGAGAGAGTTTTCAGGAGGGTCGCTAGGATGGCGGCTACTGAGATGGGTGCGATTAATACTGCGCCGGCGGCGACGCTGGCTGCGCCGGCGCCGAAAGAGAAGAAGGGTAGAGTGGTGTTCGTGGAGCCGTTGGCTATACCACCTCCTAGGCAGGAGAGGGAGAAGGAGCCGATGGCAAGAGTGGCGAGGAGGTCTTCCTATTCCGTCATGCCCAAGATGCAACCTGCGCCTGCGGGAAGGAGTCCTTCGTCGGCGAGCACGGCGGACTTGACGGCGAGGACGGCCGGGGTCGACGCTGCAACGACCGCCACGACCACGACCACCACCGCCCCTGGGCCAGCAGCCCCTACTACGCATCATCATCACCACCACCATCATGTTGCATCGATGATGGCATCGACATCGGCACCACCACAACAAGAAGCCGTCGTGTCTCCACTGGCGTCCCCCGTAGGATCCAGCCGCGTCGTCTCGTTCAACTCGACCGTCGTGCCGTCCATCTTCTCGCCCACCTCCCCAGTCTCAGCCAACACGCTGCTGAGCCCGCTGAGCGCATTCGAGGCGAGCCCGATGTCGGCTTTCGAGAAGCACGCGTTCGCCGCGCCGCAGATGACTCCTCAGGGGTATGCTGTCATCTAAGCTGGGCTGACTAGCTGCCCTTCACCACCTTTTTGCTACTACGTTTCGTTGGAACTTATCTATGTGGGCTTAAATGTGGCTTGATTGCCGTTTCTTCTTTGTTTTGGTTTTTGTTTGCAACCCATGTCTACAGCCTAGCTGTGCCACTCATTGACGTTACGACCGACGATCAACTTTCTTCATTGTCCGGTTTTATTTTATGTACTGTGTGTTTCTACGCCACTTTTGTGTCTATTCCCTCTGTAATGTCTTATGGTCACGACAATGGACGTGCTATTCCTAGGTAGCATCTACACAGGCTCGACGGCCACGGACGACCTGGTATTGGGGCGAATGGGGAGGGCGGCCTGGTAGACGGATGGGACGAGGACTGGCTGGGACTGGGTTGGCTGTTTCCAACTAGACACACTCATTGGGTTTATTATCTCCTTTGTTCCACAGTGCCTTTGGGGCACCTTCTTGGGACAGCGCTGGATGCATGCATGCACGGGAGTATGATGGGATGGATACCAATCTGATGGACACTTGACCACTTGACCCTACAATTCGCGTCTGGGAGAGGGAGTTGGATTTGATTGCGTCCACGGACAGATACTACCTACGTACTTACTACGGCGGTACGATAGTGAACGAACCACCTGCGACGATTTCTGCCTGCGATGCCTACCTGCCTATCTGGTGCCGATTACTCACTGCCTTTGTAGCCGCTTCCTGCTTTAAACTGCGCATCGTAACACATGTCGAAAGACGGCTGGCCCAGTCAGCAAGGAGGGGAGCTTCTTCCAGTGTGGTCACAGTGGCTGTCCCTCATAGAGCGTCATCAGAGCGTCATCGGAGCGGGGGATTGATGTGGTGGTGTGACTGACCCCGCGACATGCGATTTCCTCGTGGGTGTGACGACATTGGCGACATTTTCTACTTGGAACGGATGGGATTTTTCTGAAGGACACAGATAGATAGGACGGAACGGCACATGCGGACTTGACGGGCGGGGAGGCGGGACAGAGGATTTGATACCGAACCAGAAGGAACCGAAGAATGGTGGTGATGACCTGGACGAAGCTTGAGGGCTGCAGAGGTTTGTCGAGTAAGCTGCTTGGAGATCTGCGTCTTGGATTCTCCTGCACCAAGTCGAAAGGGCCTAATGCTGTGGACCCTTATGGATGTGGGGCAGCGCGCACACACGAAACACCTGACATGGGCGTCAATGCAAAGCGGGCATGCGACCTCCGGCCTGTGCGCTTACAGCTTACACGTGGGCAGCGCACTACAGGGGCTCTGTTCAGGGGGTCGATTCACCGGTGTAGGCTGGGGCTCAAGCTTCTTGCATGGTGAACCTCTTCAGCCGGCTCTGCCGAACGTCGCTGGCTGATAAGTTGTAGATACGGGACGAGGACAACGGCGAAGAATCGCATCGATTAAGATGGAATCTACTCGGAGGAGACCATTTTCACCGACGCGGGAAAGATGGCACTCTGACCACTCTGACCGCTGTTGCTATGGCATTCGTCGCTTCGGTTCCGTCCAAACAAGTCATCGCTGAACGATGAATCACAGGTGATCTCTTGGGCACGGACGGGCTGAACGGCTGATGAGATCTCCGTCGTATGATCGCATCATCGTTATTCGTTCTTTTGCGTGCAACAGGACCTCTCGACGGATCATCTTTTTGCCTATTGTGCGAGGATGAGGAAGATTATCAACGGTAGAGGGTCCGGACTTTGGATTCTGGAGAGGCATTTTTTGTCTTTTCGAGACTCGCCCCTGGCTGCCTCGCTGACTCCATGCAGCTTTCTTCCGGCCTCGATCTTGATCTCGCACCATCTTCGACTGATGGGGTTTAGTTACCGACCGATAGGCGGCACTGCGGCAATGCAAGAATATGGTGGACATACCCCGGATCTCTCCGAAGATGGAGGACCCATGTTTCCCTTGTACCTTTTCCAAGGCAGTCCGCATATTGGGTATGGCCAATTGGACGACGATCGGATCCGTATAGCGGTGCTCTTTCGACTATATCCTTTGCGTGGCTTGGATCGTGCACTACCAGTTGGCATTGGGACAAGAGAAAGAAAGGACGCCAGATCGTGACGAAGGAGCATGGCGATATTATAGATTTACTAGTCCAAATTCCGAGACACCTTCCTATCCGCCTGTATTCCCCAAGTTGCGCTCCGTAAACTCCGTACTCCTTCAGCTGTGTTATCACAGTGACATACCTATGCCAAAGACGTCGTAATCTACCTAGGTAGCTACCTACCCCATACATCCACTGTTATCATTTCGCTGTCATTCCCGTCCCTGGAGAGCTTCTCACCGCACCCCCGGCCCCCCTTTCTGCATCTCAAGACTATCGTAGTCCGGCGGCGGCATCGACATTGCTGACCCTGCAATACCCATCGCCGCCGCCGCTGCCTCGGTGTCCTCCAGTGGTGGCGGCGGCTCGCTTGCTGATGGTTGCATCTGAGGTGGCTGTTGCGGCTGTTGCAGCTGTTGCAGCTGTTGCGGATGCTGCGGATGCTGTGGATGCTGTGGATGCTGCGGATGCTGCTGCGCGGACACCACCGTCGGCTGCTCCGGGATAGGCAAAGCCCCGTAGCCCCTGAGCAGATTGACAATATGCGAGCGTCCCGTAGCGGTCGCGAACACCAAAGGCGAACACGCGCCCTCCAGGTTCGGGTCCGCCCCGTGCTCGACTAGCAGCCGGACGATGCGGTCCTTCCCCCTGACCTGTAGCGCCTGCATCAAGGGTGTCCTGCCCAGCGCGTCCTTCGCATTAGGGTTCGCGCCGTGCTTGACGAGCAGCGCGGTCAGGTCGTCGTCGCCGTCCGCGATGCTACGTAAGAGAAGGGTCTCGTTGGACGACGTGTCGACGAGCTGGTTGGGCGAGACACCACGCTCGAGGAAGAGTTTGATGGTGGCTTTGTTGTTGTAAATGTTTTCGTTATTGTTGGTGTTGGCAGAGTTGGTGGCGGCATCTTCGCGGTGCTGCTTGACCAGGTGCATGATGCAGGACCGTCCGTACAAGTCCGTCGCGTTGGGGTCTGCGCCTTTGGCGAGGAGGGGCTCGATGAGGTCCGAGCGGCGGTTCTTCACGGCGTGGACGAGTAGTGGCTGACCCGTCAGGTCGCCGACGTTGGGGTCTGCGCCGCGGTCGAGGAGGAGCTTGAAAATGTCTGCGCGGTCAGAGGGGCTGGGCGTGCCAGGGACGACGGGCGTTGCCGGGCTGGTTGGAGCAGAGACGAGGTTGGCGGCGATGTGAAGAACGGGCTGGCCCGAGATGTCGCGCGAGTTGGCGTCCGCGCCGTGCAGGAGGAGCGAGTGCACCACGTCGGGACGGCCAGTCTGCACGGCGGTGACGAGGATGGGTCGCCCGGACCCGTCGCGCATGTTGGCGTCGGTGCCGTTGCTGAGCAGGAGGCGCACCATGCGCGCGTTCCCGTCCTGCACCGTGTCGAGGAAGTAGGGCTGGCCCCAGCCGTTGCGCTCGCTCGCGTCCGCGCCCCGGTCCAGCAGCAGCTTGACCATCTCCGGGCTGCCGACCTTGGCGGCGTGGAAGAGCGGCGGGCGGCTGGACTTGCCCCCGTCCTTGGCCCGCACGTTGGCGCCGCCGTGGTCGATCAGCCACTGTGCGGTCGCCACCTGGTTGGCCAGCACGGCGCAGACGAGCGCCGTCTTGCGCTCCTCGTTGCGCCCGTCCGGGTTGGCGCCCTGGGCGATGAACCCCTTGACCTGCTGGAGGTCACCGCGCGAAGCGGACTGGCAGAGCGCCGTGACGTACGGCTCCGGCTTGGGCCGCAGGCTGGCCGTCAGCGCTTGGAAGCCTTGAGATATCCCGTCGAAAAAGCCACCTCCTCCGCCGCTGCCCTTCCCTTTGGATGCCTTGCCCGGGGTTGGTGGTTCGCTAGGGCCGGCTTGCGGTGTGATTGGGCTGTGATCCCCTGCTCCTGGCTCTGAAGACGGAGAGCCAACGGCGCCTGGAACCTGAAGCTGGTGTGGGTGTGGCGACCGCTGTTGATGAGAATACGCGGATGCTGGTAGCTGTGAGAGCTCGATTAGGATGTCGCGCCGTGTGAGGACCTCATTACATGCCTCTGCGAATTCCGCCAGGACTCGCTGGGAGTTACGGGTAGCCATTATCGCTTCCTGTGCGCTTGCGTCCCTGCTATTTGATCTTAGATGCAAAAGGGTTGGCCGTGTTAACAAAGAATCGTAGGTCTGGGTCGTAGGTTGGAGAGTGGCTTGGTGGTGATGATGGAGAGATAGGGGGGGTTGGGGGTAGCCTACATCTCCAGTATTTCCCGCACGAGCTCACACAACGCCATCTCGGTCTGCAGCAAAGTCTCGTAGTCCTCGAGCACCTCCGGGTCGACCGCGAACTGGGGGCGGTCAAAGGACCGGACCCGTCGGAGCTGCTTGTCGACGATGGCCCACGTTTTCTCGGCCTCGTCCAGCGAGGTGGTCAGCACGGCCTGGACTGAGCCTGAGATCACACGGGCCTTGCGAATCGAGTCGGAGAGGCTGTCGACCACGGCGCTGAAGGTATGTATCTCTTCGCCCAGGAGAGCGAGGTGCGGCTGCGATGGGGTCGATTCGTCCCATTGCTGGAGCGTCTCGTCGACCTCGGTGCGGGTCGCGATCACTCGCACCGCGATCGCTTCGCAGCGGGACACCGCCGAGGCCACGGAAAATGTCGCCATGCCGTCTGTTTTCTCCTGTCTACCGTCGTCCTGCGTCTTGTCTTGTAACCCTCTATCGCTGCTTGCACGACCACCCCCTTTTTGCCCTTTTAATATGTTACTTATTGGACCTTGTCAAGATCTCAATGGCCAGCTAGCTGTGAAGTTTGGGGTGTTGTTTGGTTGCTGCCTGATGGTGGGGAAATGTCGGAAAAAGCCTCTTGCATGCAGCACCTACGGTCGCTAGTAGCTATGATGGCTGAGGAGTGGGTTCTTGTCGCCGCTGATGATATGTTGAACTTAGCTGGTCGGCTTCTAGTGCGGCGGCCTGGTGTTGTCGTCCTAGCCGCGAATGTCTCCTGTCTTCAATGATAAAATCCGGCCGCCTCCAAAAGGAATTGGCGGATGTTAAAAAGACATGGAAGCTCTTGATCCTTCAGGACCCATGCCTAGCAGCCAAAGACCTAGAGGTAGATGCCAGATAAACAGTTGGGCTGCATCCTAGCTTCATGCAGGTTATCGTCGTCGTCAGGCCATCCTCCTCAGTTTTGTTATCACTTGCTGGTGGGAGGTTGCATGCATGACTTCTCGGATGCCGTGGGTCCCCGGTCTTCGTCTCCGGATCGCGGAGCAGCAGTGGGTGTAGGGCTGGATTAACCTTTGCAGGGCCAAGTGGGTTTGGCGGCTACCAGTTTGTGAGGTGGAGGAGTAGGGGAAAGCAGCTTGAGAGCCATGGCTTCTCCAATGGTCGCGATAGCTGCCTGGCGCCATGGAGAGCGCACGGCAAGGCGTGTGGCGCCTGGCATGAAAAAGCACGCACCCGAATCCATCAGTCGAAGGGGGATGACGCGTTTGGTCAAAGCCAAGGTGCCAAATTCGTCCATCTATCCACCTAATTCATCAGCGCCTCGTTGGAAGAGATTGTCTGGGAACCTGGAGTTTGAAAGCCGCTTGTGGGTGTAACTGGGAGACGTAAGCTCGAGGCTGGTTCGGGGCAGCGTCTGCCCGTACCCTGCATCCCAGGAGCGTGCTGATGACGTTGCCAGCGGGGCGCGGGGCGTTTTTCTCCTTCTTCAGGGCTCACTCAATCAATCATCAAACTTCGAACAAACCAGTCTGGACGCTGTCAATTCGTCCAAATGCGAGGTCGCGTCCCGTCAATGTGTTTGCAGTCTGCCCATGCGATTCTGTCCTTCAGTTCTTATCTAACTGTTGTTCCTAATTCTCTTGAGAAGGCTACACCTACGGCGTGTCCGATGCCTTCTTCCTTCTGCATTTTCTTCTTACTCTCATTTTCGCCGTCGCCACAACAACATCATCGGTGAAAAGGGGGACGAATCGACCAACAAAACGGACCGATTTCCTAATCCACGACCCAGCTCTCAATCCAGCTGTCAAGCCGCCTATTACCGCCATCACTAATCGAAACCTGTCCAGGGCGAGGTCTGGCAAGTACAGGCGACCGCGCTGCGGGTCGAGCTCGACCATCCATGATTGCCGCGGAAACACCGACCCGATCTTCCGTACAGGCCGTTTAATATTTTGATGGGAACCCGGAAACCATATGGATGACTGCCACTATGCTTGCTACTCCCTCTGTCCCTGAAATTTCGCGGTTAGTCGGGTAGTTGACAGGTCATTTTGGTGAATTTTGCCAAGGGCCAAGTACAAGAGAGAACTCAATCTCCTATCAAAAGTACGCGACGACAGGAGACAGACAGAGCAACGGTGCAATCCTGACCATGGGAGAAGGAACAGCAGCAAATTGACACAGTGTCGAATGGCTAAAAGGCATGAAGAAAGACTCGATCTCATCAATATCCACCCTCTGCTCTGGTCGTCTACAACGGCTTCCTCGCCACCATCAAAAACATGGGCGTGAACAACCTCTCCTTCCCGCCCAGCACCAGCGCCTCGGCCGCCTTGGCCAAGCTGTCGGCCGTCTTTCTCGTGCCCGGCGGCGCCAGCCCCGTGGCCTCCAGCACGGCCATGAACGCGTGCGCGATGGCCCTCCCTGTCGGCGTCATGCGGAAGGTGCTGAAGAAATCGCCCAGGCTCTGCGACCTGCTCCAGCTCCCCGCGTCGAGCGGCCAGTACCAGGGCGCGGTGTCCTTCCGCTCCGCGAGGTCCTCGTGCTCGAGCAGCTCGAAGCCGGCGGCCTTGATGGCGGCCAGCGCGTCCTTTGCGGACATCATGTTGGCGATGCCGTCCCCCTGCTCGATGTCGAGCCTGATCTGGCGGTGGCGGACGTCGTCTGGGTTGTACCTGTCCGTCATGACCCACTCGTACACGCCGAAGATGCCGCCGGGCTTGAGCACCTTGAAGATCTGGCTGTAAACGCCCTCGAGTGTGGGCGCGTGCACGGTGGCCTCGATGGCGTACACCATGTCAAAGGTGCCCTCGTCGAAGGGCAGGTGCATGAAGTCGCCCTGCATGAACTGCAGCTGGTCCGACAACCCGTCCATCTCGGCGTAGCGCGTCGCCCGCTGCACCTGGTACTCGTTGATGGTCAGGCCCGTGATGTAGGCGCCCGTGAACTTGGCGATCTCGCGCGCCGGCCCGCCGACGCCGGAGCCGGCGTCGAGCACCTTCATCCCCTTGCGGATCGACATGCTGTGGGCGAGGTAGTGCTCGTGGCGGGCGATGGCCGCCTTGAAGCGCTCGCCTTGGGAGAAGCGGCAGAAGTGGAAGGACTGGCTCCAGCCGTATTCGTAGAGGTCCGTAGCCAGATTGTAGTATCTTTTGACCAGTGATGTCAGCCATCTCTCCGTCGGTCCGCAGTGTAATAGTGCACCGGGGTAGTGGGCAACCGGGAGGGCTTGCAGGAGGAAGCCCACTCACTGTCTCGTCAGAGAGGCATAGTCGTCCTTCCTAGCCTCCCGAATCTCGGCCGTCTCTTCCTTGGCCGTCTTGTTGTCCCAGTGCTGGAAATACTCGTCCACGGCCGCCTTCTGCGCCTCGTGGTTCTTCTTTCCGAGCATGGAGCTGAAGCCGCCCTTGTTGTTGGCGCTGCCCTTGTGCAGGACCTGCTCGAACGTCATGTCGCGGGCGAGAGCGACGTGCGTCTCGCTCGAGGTCTTCTGCGGCTGCTTTGACGCCATGTCTGCCGAGCAACAAAGGGACGAGATGATGTTCTAGAAGTTGCGTCTTTTTTTTCTTGTAGTTCGTGATATTGGTGGTTAGTCGGGGCGCCTTGGTGGTCTGGTGATGAGATGCAAGTCACTGTTGAAAGGACCCTCTGCATTTCCAGCGCACGCCTTCGAGCTTTATATGCACGTGTCTACCGGCGACTTTTTCTTCACCGCAGTTCCTGTTATTTCAAGTTTCCTCCCTGCCCCCTTTTTTATCTCTTTTCCGTTCTTGCTTCCCTTTATCTCACCCGAACTCGAACTCGAATGCGGACTCGAATGCGGAGCCGAACACGAAAACGAAAAGAAGCCAAAGACACAACAACTGCAACTGCAATGTAGTATCGAAAAGAAGTAGAACCAAATACAAAACTGTCTGTAGTAAGGAGATGGGAATCGTTTTTTGATGCCGCGTTCATCGAAGATAGGTGGGCGGGTGGCCGCCCCCTTTTATCTCCGTCTTTAGTCCCCTCACCACGCCACGCACCACCATCACTGAACCTCATCCCTTCGGCCTCCCACACTCCCACGCCAAATCCCTCATCCCATCCCAGATTGCACGCACCCTATTTATCCCACTCTTCGTACTCATCCAGCCCAGTCTCCCACAAAAAGTCGTCCAGCAACTCCCCAACCTCCTCGTTGCCCAGATCCGCAAACGGAATATGCGTGCTCCCCGTCAAGCCCTTATCCCTCCCGAGCATGACAACCTCAGCATTGCCCCCATACTTGTTAATCAACTCCGCGCATCTCCTCGACTGCTTCACATACTGATGCGACTCGGCCCTATTATCCCCCCACACGAACTGTATCCCCTGCAGCCTCGCCAGCTTCTTGAAGTCTTCCAAGGGAACCACGTACGGTCCGAACCCGCCCCTCGAGTTTCTAATCCCTGGCTCGTTATCGGGGAACACGTACCCCATGCTCTCGTACGCCACTATCCCCTTGATGTTCCTCCCGCTCGCCTTCGTGACCGTCAGCTGCGCGCGCAGGCCCGCGGCTGAGTTGGTTAGGTAGACGATTTCCCGTCCGATGCGTCCCGAGTCCGCCGCCACGGCCGCGGAGTCCGAATGCAGCTCCACGCTCTCCGTGGTGTCGAACTCCTCGTACCTGCTCGCCGTGGCCTGCTTCCACGCGAAGTCGCTCCAGGTCGGGAACCGGACGTCGGGCCACCAGGTGCCGAAACGCGGACCGAAGTTCCAGCCCACCCAGTTGCCCTGGTCCCTATACGCCACCCTGTACCCCGTAGAGTTCTTGCAGCTCCAGTTCGCCCTGCCCACGCGGGGGCCATCCCACAGGTACACCTTGTAGTCTTTCCGTAGGAACATGTCCTTAAACCCTTCGCCGCCGTCCCAGGCGTTCTGCCACACCTGCGTGCTGGAGGAGTGCCACATAACAAGCGACGTTTTGCGCGGTTCCCAGGGGATGAAGTACTCGATGTAACCGTGGTCGCAGCTGAGGGTCTGGTTGCCGTTGCGCGGGTTCGTGATGACTTTTCCTCCGATGGGAAAGCCACCTGACCGGTCGAGCGCGATAGGGCTGTACCAACCTTTGGCACCGTCCCAGTGGTCTTCGGGCTCCGTGACTGGCGAAGGATGTGTGCTGTTGCCGTATGGAGCTCGTGCTGCTGCCACCTGTGCTGCCGGTGCCAGTGAGAGGGCGGCAAGAAGGGTGGTGATGACCATCCTCAGGCCAGGGGCAGCAAAGCCTCCTGGCCGGTTCTTCTGATGATTTGCCATCATCAGTCGTGGTTGTGAGTCGCCCCAGTCATTGCCCTCCTTGCTGTGCCGTGCCGCAGCCGCATTCTCCTCGATAGAGTAGGACGTTCTGATCCTTTTGTACTCATATGTACTCCCCGAGTACAAAATGTCGCGGGAGATCTGACGCAATCGTTGTCTTTCTAAAGTGAGGGGCAACTCTGCTGATCAAGTGCATCCACCAGATTAATTCTCCGGTCGCTATTTTTTTTTACTGCCGCTGCTCCTTGGGTTCCAGTGGCGGGGAATATTGTTTCCTTGACAGCATCTTTTGTGATCCTCCCTCTTAGCCTAAAGGACGCGTGGGCGTCTTGTGTATGTACCCCAGATTTCGCCTCGGCAGAGATCTTAGCCCGGGATCCAGGGCTTCCGGGATGCGGAATCCGCGTGCCGGCTGTAGTTAAACCTCCCGTCCGATTACGTGTTCCCGACGTACTATTGCCCCCTCGCTCAATGAGGTCATTGGCCTTCGAAGTTGGCAGTGATATGCAGGTTTATATTCCTAGTGTGATGTATATGCTAAGTGTGTTTAGGGGAGGGGGGTTTCAAATATGAGAAGTCCGATACTACAATACTTCTTCTAGTAGTATAGGCAGCTACCTACCTAATCAGCTAGTCTTTGCTATCCACTGCAGGACTTGAAAGTCCCTTGGACGCCTCGTTTGCATTCCCATCCACCTCCGCACTCTTTGTCTTCCTCTTCACCCAAACCTCCCCGACCAGATCCCCCTCCTCGCCCACACAAACCCACTCCCCCATCCCCCACTCCCTCGGCGCGACTTTGTGTCCTCTGCCCCCGCCCCCGACGATCAGGTTGCCAGGTCTGTACCCCTCGTCGGCCCTCATCCTCCTGATCACGCTGCCGTGAACCCTCGCGTCATCGGGCACGTCGCGCACTTCCCCCCTAGGCAGCGGCCAGCGGATAGGCTTCCACGACCCGTCCGGCTGCAGGTCCATGCGGCGGAAGGGGAGGTACTCCATCAGCCGCCAGGAGAGGACGGTGGTGTGCGCCATGCCACTGGTGTAGGATAGGGAGTCGTGGAGGGTGGCGGTGTGGGATTGGCAGAGCATTGAGTGGAAGGGCGAGAGGAGCGGGGAGGAGGAGGACGGGGACTCTGCTACATGATCGGATGCGGCGCGGTCGGGGCCGTTGACAGCTCTAGGAAAGAAGGACTGCCCGTTGCCGTTGCCATTGCCGTTCACGGCAGGCGAGGCGGGCTGGCTGGAGCTGTCCACGCGGATGTTGGGAATGGTCGTCCCAAAGTCCACAGCCGAAGAAGCAGACGCGGCGAAGTCCGTGGTGGCTATGTAGTGGGCATCATCAACGGCTGCATGGCTCTCACCAGCACCAGCACCACCACTACAATCCGCAGCGTCCTGATGGAAAGGCTCGTGATCAACGCCCTCGTACTCGCCATCGGCACACCCCATGGCAACAACTTTGTCCAAATCGAACTTCAGCCCCGCCCGCATCGCCTCGCGAACCATCCACGCGAGGGGGATGTGGCTGGCGCTCTTCTTCTCCCCGGGCACCATGTCCCATCCGCCGCCGATGTCGCCGTGCCCACCCGCGAACCACACCTCGTCCACGTCCTGGTCCGACTCGTCTGAACTGTCATAGCCGTCGGATACGTCAGACGCGTCGGGGATGTCGGCGAACTCTTCTTCGGTGGCGGCGGCGACAGATGAGGCGCGACAGTCGTCGTCGTTTGTTGCGTCTTGGTGGCGAGTGGGGTAGTGAGGATCCAGAGGGTCTAGGGGACCGGGTGTGTGAGAGTCGCGCGCGTCGTGGTACATCGCTGATGCGCATGCGGACTCGGTGGTGCGATGGCTCGTTGCTGTGGTGGCTGTTGCGCGGGATTTGGAGCGGGCGTGGTGGTGGCGGTTGTGGGGACGGTATGGTGCTGGGTTTCCTGATGTTGATGACGATGGCTGGACCGGATCGCCTAGTCCCAGGCCTAACTGTGACGGGCGACGGCCGCGTGTGTCCGCTTCCAGATGGGTATGATCCGGCTCCAACTCCGGCTCCAACCCCGGCTCCAATCCCGGCTGCTGGTCTCGCTGGGGCTCTTTGCCTGTGCCATTCAGAGTGCCACTGCCGCCCTCACCAGCTGCAGCGCCGCTCCCGCCATTCACATCCGGGACAGGCTCGACGATGGTGGGTCTCCGCTGCTGACGGGGGTGCTTCCCACGGTACTTCTCATGTATATCATGAAGCACCTTCGCGGCCGCGCTCTTCACTTTCTGCTTCTTCTTTGCTGCGTGATGATCGCCATGGCCTGCGTGGCTGCTCTGATAGATCAGATCCTGGCGGAACTTGGCGCGTCTCTCGTCGATGCTGACGGCGTGACGCACCACCTTCGCCGAACTCCTCGCCGTATAGGGAAACCGCGACCCCGCGCGCTCCATCCACGCCGTCTCGAAGCGCGGCACGCTATTGACCGTGTCGAACAGGCCCAGGAACCGGATCCTCCTCACAGGCCGGCTGAACGTCTCCCTGAACCCCTTGAGGAACGCATACATCGCGTCCTTCTTCCGTATTTCCTCCTCACGCTGCTTCAGTTTCTTCTCGTCGAGCCTTATCGCTCCCATCGTCCCACTCCCATTCCCATCATCGCCGTCGCCGCCACCGATGCCACCGTCATCACCACCACCCCCTGACCTCCGGCACTGCCACTGCGCAAACGCCTTCCACGCGAAGACGACCATCTCCTCGTTGCCGTGCGACAGCAGGCCCACGTAGTCGATCATCTCGGCCAGGAACCGGGCGATGTAGGCGCCGCGCGAGAAACCGAAGATGTAGATCTCGTCCCCGGGCGAGTAGAACCTCATCAGGAAGCGGTAGCCACCCACTACGTGCTGGTCGAAGGACGAGCCGACGGCCGAGTCCTTGGCCTTGGTGTACCAGGACTTGAAGCGCGCCTTTAGGGAGGTGTGGGAGAGGCTGTTGGAGACTACGTATGTCCCGATGCCGGCTGTTTTTGCGGCAACCAGTTAGTTAGTCCAGCCGATACGTCAGTCAGGGCGGAGGATGAACTGTGGGAGGGATCTTTGAACTGAACGTGGCCGAACTGGACTGGACTTGACCGGAACGGAACGTACGCTGGTAGTAATGATCTGGTTGTAGCGAAGATGATGATAGTCACGAGTTAGCACCGCAATAAGAACTGATTGGGCACTTGCCTGGTGCAGGAAAAAGGATACTTACACTGATTGCTAGCAGTACGGTCCAACATCCTGAAGATCTTCAGAATGTTGCTATCGCTGTCGTCGCCGCGGAACTTGTTTCCCGTGCCGTCGAAACAGAGCACCAGCTTGCGCGGCTTCCTGCGTCCCTCCCCCTGACGGGGCGGCGGTGCCGTCCAGGCCTTGGCGTCAGGGAGTACTGAACTCGGCGGGCGATGTTGTGAAGGCCGACCATAACTGGACTCTCTGCTGATTTCCGGCCATTTCTGTTGGGGGTCGCCGCCGCCGCAGTGGTCGTGGCCATGATCATCGAATGATGCGCTGGGATCACCTGGCCTACCGGCTGAGCCACCAGGATGTGCAGGTCCTGCGTCGTGGGCATGGCCGTTCTGGCTAGTGTTTGGGGCTAGGTGGTCTCTGTCCATAATGATGGCCTGCTCGTTCTTTTGTCTGTTCAAAGGCACCTGGTGAGATATGAAGGTTAATGGTGATGACGATTGAAGCTATATGGCGGTGACTTTGCTCGTGAACCTAAGATGTGGGCACCTATCTCGGGTATGAACCTGACAAGGAGTCTATGTAGAAGAGAGATGATCGGCAGGACGACAACGTGCCGGGTTTCCGGCTACACATACCAGTGGATAAGATTTCACTGGCGCGTTTGCGTGAATTTGGCCTCAGACACCGTCACTGTAATTCTCTGATCAGATCTGTAGACCGTTCGTCTTAATCTCTCCGAGCAGCAAAAACGCAGCACAAACGCAACACAAGCACAAGACTTGGGGAGCGCCGTCGGGAAATGCAGCTGTATACCTGAGGCTTGGCCTCTGGTTGGTGTATCGGTGGGCTAGGCTAGCTACCTACCTCTAGCTAGCAAGGTTGCAAGCGAGAGGTGGAACGGGACTCAGGACTGATGATGATGGCGGCCTGGACTGGCCTGGCCTGAACGAGCACAACATCACCACCCCCATTGACCCTTTCGTCCTACCAGCCAAGTGTGTTTGGCACATACAGGAGGGAGCACCTACATAGATACCTACATGCTCCATGCGTACTCGTCGCCAAGCATTGGCGACAACACCCACGGATCGTCGGCTCAATCCTCCGCCCAACCACCGTAGACTTTGGCTCTGGTGATGGAGAGTCCATCTCTGAGTCCATCCCATTTTCTCCTCGGCCAACAGAGCTGCTCCTGGAGCTGCAGGTCAAGCCAATAGGCCCCGAGGCTGCAAGCCACATTGGGATGTCTCGGTGCTACTCTACGAGGAGGCAATGATCGGCATGTTTGTGGCGTTTTGTAATTGATCAGCGGAGGACCTCCTTACCTCCTTACCTCCTGAGAGACGGTGAGATGTTTTCCTGCTCTCATCCAGAGCAGCCTGCATATGCAGGTCTTTTGGCTGCATTTGGCGGTGGGCGGGTGAAGGCATGGAGGTGGGAGGGAGACGGATGGAGATGGATGGATGGTATGTCCTTTCGCACGTATGCTTGCCTGCCGCCATCGGGCAGTCACATCATACCCACTCAAGTCTCCCGCCGCAATTAATCGAGAACCGACCCCATCCATCCCTTGTTCCCAATGCAATAGTGGATAGATGTATGGGTAGGTACCTAAGTAGGTAGGTACCTAGGTAGGTATCTACCCTATTGGGCTCGTTACTTCACGGCGAAAATGTTGGAGACCTGTTGATGATTCCGTCCCATCCTCTTCCGTGTTCGTTTGGATGCGGTGTGACGGAAACCACACCCACCTACATCGTCTTTACTGGCTGGAAGTACCCGTGCCTGCCCAATTGCCGCCTTTTCCAGCACTTATGTACCGTTGTACTTGTCCTTCGTTGCACCTGCTACGGCTTTTCGCCTCGACAAATAAGGAAGCTTCGATTTGCCTTTGACACTTCGCCCTGCGTCCGTTGTGCTTGCCGAAACACCGAGCAATTTTCCTTTGGCGCCTTTTCTTTTTCGTCTACAACATCATGGATGCCGAAACGAGCAGTTTTACAAGCAATCGACTTACCGGACACTTTGCTCTGGGGGAATTGACGTACTCCTTCCTCTCTTCCAGCTGTCTCATGGCGCAACCCCACCTTCTCAATCACTGTCTCCTCTCTCCGAGCCGTGTCTTCGTGCTAGCTGAGAGAGCGGGGTTCGAGCAGTACAAGGTGGATGCTCGGGTGGACGAATCCGATCTTGGGATTGATATCGCGCTCAAGACTCGACGCTCCACTGAGGCTGGCTGTGCGCCAAACAGCGACCGTCATTGGTTCGGCCGGCATATTCATGCAGATCCCCGAAATGCTTCTTTTCTCTGTTCTTGGGGGGTTCTCTTGCGGAGTCCTCTTGCGGAGCTGCTGTGCGTGCCAGCTGCCGTCTTGTCGTCGAGCTAGGCCCGGATAGACACTGTATCGATACTGGCCTCCAGACATGGCCGACTCGCGGGTCGTGGTCTCCATCGTTACGATGAGTACCGTCGCGCCTTGCTGGTGCTCCTTGCGATCGCCATTCTCCCTGCCCGTTTTAATTCCCCATTTCTGCCGAGCATTTCTCTTTCTGGTTACCAAAACCAACTATCGCGCGGAGGGGCAACCACGTCAGGCTCTGACGTCTAGGACACTCCCGCCAGCAGCGGATTGCGACCTTTACCTCAGGTACTGTATCCACCAAATGTTGACGCAATAATTCACGAGAACTGCCAGCACGTCTGAGAAACATTGAGTAGAGCGGAGGCCAATCATAGCAGCCACTGCCGCCAGCCAACCCAGGCCGGACCAGTTTGACCGGCATCACTCCTCCTTCCGACATCCGACAGGAATTGTGGCTTGCAATGCCAGCTGGCGAGCTGCTGCGCCAAGATATCTCGTGCATCAAAATAAACTGCACTTCCTCCTCTCCTCCACCACCCCCATCTCCTCTGAACCTCCATCACGTCCATCCCGTCCCGTCCCTCATCATCAGTCGGCGTCTCTGGCTTCCTGCACCGAGAGCATGTGAACACGATCGACGATAGCTGATTCGGTGGTGAAGCACGACGAGCGGGGATTCAGACGGCCTGGACGACATGTGTGACCCCCCTCGAGCCAGCACTGAGGACGGCAGGACAGTAGGCCGGGCCATGGACGCAATATTCCACTCATTAAATGTCAGCCAGTGCCAGCCAGCGCCAGTCAGTACTGGCAACAGCTTGCCATCTGCAGCAGTGGCACCTTCTAACCAATCTCTCCTCTTCCCCACTCGCCTTCCCGGCGTTCATCATCAGGGTGGGGGACGGAGGGAGTCTAGATCCCCAAGACCTGCGCATTCTGGACGGCGGATGTGACCACGGCCTAAGCGGCTCGTGTTAATTTGCGTGAGGGAATTCTGAGAAGTGATACGTTATCGCCGTGCTCCCTTCCGGGTCCCCAGGTCGAGTGTGGACAAGACATCATCAATACGATCTCCGAGGCCGTCCAGAAGTACAAGCCAAGTATAAGGATTGCGCAACCATGTCGCAACTACTGCAATATGTAATTCCTGGCAATCTACTGGCTAGGGGCCTAGTTGACTGTGGATAGTGGCTGCATATTTGCGAGCTGCGTACGCGATACTACTGCCGCACTATCCACCCTCCTTGGTCCGTCTAGTGCCGTCTAGTCCAAACAAAGAAAGGCTGCAGAGGGCCGTGCTGGTGTCGCGCCTGTCCGCCACAGGTTGACGACCTAATCTTCCAGGATACACAAGAAGCTCGATGTGCCAGTGCGTCTCGCAGCAGAAGGAAGTAGACGGAGCAGTAGTCCTCGTTGCCTCCTGCCCAGCCCTTCCCCTCCGTGGACCCCAACCTCCTCGATCGTCCTTGGTCCTTCAGGGTCCAAGTGAGGGTTTGAGGGAAGGTGCTCCACCTACTTTACACGAACCCTACAACAAGAGACATCAGGAAAGAAAGTGAAACCACTGCTCAGGCTGGTTGCTGGGCACCCTTTCAGACGGATCACAAATCGGTACCCACACTGCTACACTCACCGGCGGCTCCAAGGGTCTTGGGTTAAGCTGCTGTCCGAGCTCCCAGCTCCCCCCAAGCCTCCGAGCTCTTTGCAGTATCCGTATCAGTATCAGCCCCCTTTTCAGAGATTATCCCCCGCGGCTCTCGGGGAGCCCAGAGCTTCCCTCTCCCTTCTCTCAACAAATTCGTCGTCTCCCTCCACCTACCCTCTCTTTCTTCCTCTCCGAGCCTCTCCTTTCCACTTTTTCGCCGCTCGTCCATCCTTTTTCATTCCTCCATCTCTGATTTCTGCAGCATCGGCGAACATATCTCGGCCAGTCAGTGTTTCTGCTACTGGTTCTCAAAGTCTCACGCTCTCTCTAGACGGGACACTCTCGTCTCCCAGCAACACGATGGCTTCTAGTTCCAACCTCGTGTCGCACGCCAATGGAGAGTCCTCCGGTACCCAGACCGCGGCCGCCCTGAACGGCAGCGGCGGGGCCGCCGCCAATGGACTCTACAACGGCACCTCTGGGGGCGGCAAGGCGTCCAAGAGTTCTGGGCCCCCGGCTCCCCTGGCTACCGATGGCCGGCCGATGAAAGCCGACCGCAAGGGCGTCACCGCGGCCTTCACGCAGTTTGCCCAGCTCATCCACGCCTCGCGTCGACCGTTGCCCACCCAGCACGGTGACGGCACCTACGCTGTCCAGAAGACTCAGACGGGTTTGCTCAAGGACCTCAAGTACATCCGCCTGAAGGGTATGCTAGCAACCTATCATTCTCACTCACTTCTCAGACTACCCTGTGCCCCTGTCTCCTTTCTTCGGCATGTGCTGATGTAACCACGAAACACCCTCCATCACAGACCTCAAGACGCTCTTTGCTCTGATCAAGGCCAAGGTCACCGGCCAGATGCTCACGGACGACAAGACCATGCTTATGGAGCGGGTCATTCAGCTCGTGGCCGGGCTGCCTCACACCTCCAAGACGCGAGTGAAGCTGACGGATAACTTCCTGTCCGATCTGTGGTACAGCCTGGACCATCCGCCGCTTAACTTCGTCGGTGATAAGTACATGTACCGAATGGCCGATGGGTCCAACAACGTGAGTTTCTTGCTTGGCTGCCACCTTGGCACTTGGGACTTTCTCCTTCCTCCTACATAATGTCAAGATTTGCGTAAGTAGTGTGAAACTAACAGCGTTGCTCCGTTCAGAACACACTCTTCCCTCAGCTTGGCGCGGCTGGCAGCACCTATGCCCGGTCCGTGCTGCCGACGGTGGTGCCGCCCGGAGCACTTCCGGACCCCGCCCTCATCTTCGACTCATTCATGGGACGGAGCTCGAACACATTCCGGAAGCATCCTAATAACGTGTCGAGCATCTTGTGGTATTGGGCCACCATCATCATTCACGGTAAGCTAACATCTGCGCCCGCCACTCTTCGTGGAACCCTCGTGGAGTCGGACCCCAACTAACATTACCCCTCCCCGCCTGCAGACATTTTCTGGACGGACTACAAGGACAACACCAAGAACAAGACGTCTTCGTACCTTGACCTCTCGCCCCTCTACGGCAGCAACCAGGCCATGCAGGACACGATCCGCACCTTCAAGGACGGCAAGCTCAAGCCGGATACGTACGCCGACAAACGGCTGCACGGGATGCCTCCCGGCGTGAGCGTGCTTCTGATCATGTTCAACCGGTTCCACAACTATGTCGCCACCAACCTCGCGGCCATCAACGAGGGAGGACGCTTCACGCCCCCGCCGCCGGACCAGGAGTTCCACGGCGACAAGGAGAAGAAGGATGCGGCGTGGAAGAAGCACGACAACGACCTCTTCCAGACGGCGCGGCTGGTGACGTCCGGCCTGTACATCAACATCACGCTCGTCGACTACGTGCGCAACATCGTCAACCTCAACCGCGCCGACACCACCTGGACGCTCGACCCGCGACAGGCCACGGGCGCCGACGTTGGCACGGCCAAGGGGGCCGAGCGCGGTACGGGCAGCATAGTGTCTGCTGAGTTCAACCTGTGCTACCGCTGGCACTCCTGCATCTCGGAGAAGGACGATCTCTGGGTGCAGGAGTTCTACCGGGACCTCTTCGGCAAGCCGGGGGCCGCCGTCGACCCGCACGAGATGATCATGGGCTTCGGCAAATTCGAGAAGTCCGTGCCCGACGACCCGGCCGCGCGCACCTTCGGCGGCTTCCAGCGCGGGCCCGACGGCAAGTTCAGCGACGACGACCTCGTCAACTGCATCTCGGACGCGGTCGAGGACGTCGCCGGCGCGTTCGGCGCGCGCAACGTGCCCCAGGCCATGCGGCCCGTCGAGATCCTCGGCATCCTGCAGGGCCGGCGGTGGAAGCTCGCGGGCCTGAACGAATTCCGGAAGCACTTCGGACTCAAGCCGTACGAGACGTTCGAAGACATCAACCCGGACCCGTTCGTGTCCTCACAGCTGCGGCGCCTGTACGACCACCCGGACTTCGTCGAGTTGTACCCGGGTCTCGTGGCTGAGGACGACAAGAAGCCCATGGTGCCTGGCGTGGGTATCGCACCGACGTACACCATCTCGCGCGTCGTGCTCTCCGACGCCGTCTGCCTCGTGCGCGGCGACCGCTTCTACACGACTGACTACCACCCGCGCAGCCTCACGAACTGGGGCTACAACGAGGTGCAATACGACCTGGGCGTCAACCACGGCTGCGTGTTCTATAAGCTGTTCATCCGCGCCTTCCCCTCGCACTTCCGGCAGAACTCGGTCTACGCGCACTACCCGATGGTGGTACCGTCAGAGAACAGGCGCATCCTCTCCTCGCTCGGCAGGGTGGACCTCTTCGACTTCTCGCGCCCGGTTGCGATCCCTCCCCGGATCAACATCACGTCCTACGGCGCGGCCAAGTACGTGCTCGAGAACCAGGACAAGTACCGCGTGACGTGGGCGGAGGGGCTCTCGTTCCTCATGGGCGCCGGGGGCGAACGCTTCATGCTCTCGGGCGACAGCCCCTTCCACGCCGGCCAGCGCCAGTGCATGCACGCCCTGCTGTACCGCGACAACTGGCACGCACACATCAAGAACTTCTACGCGGGCATCACCGAGAAGCTCCTCCAAGAGAAATGCTACACCCTGGGCGCGTCCACCACGACGAAGTACGTCGACATCATCCGCGACGTCGGCAACATGGCGCACGTGCACTTCGCCTCGCGCGTGTTCGGGCTCCCGCTCAAGACGAAGCAGAACTCTAAGGGGATCTACACCGAGCAGGAGATGTACGCCGTGCTGTCCGTCATCTTCGTGACCATCTTCTTCGACATCGACCCAGCCAAGTCGTTCCCACTGCGCCAGGCCGCGAAGGCGGTGTGCGGCCAGCTGGGGAAGCTGGTGGAGGCTAACGTCAAGAGCATCAACTCCGGTTTTGGGGTCCTCGCGTCGCTGTTCACCACGCCTCCGTCTAAGGGCGATCCGCTGGCGGTCTACGGGGACAGCATGGTGCGCGGGCTTAAGAAGGCCGGGTTGAGCAATTATGATATTGCGTGGAGCCAAATCGTGCCGACTGCTGGTGCGATGGTGCCGAATCAGGCTGAGGTGGTAAGTCTTTGCGCTTCTTCTTCCTTCCCCTCTCATCAAATAATCAGAGCGCAGGCCCGGTGCAGTTGAAGGCGTTGGCTGATTGACTGACTGGACGTCGCTCGCCCTCATCAACCAAATCAGTTCGCCCAAGCCGTAGACTTCTACCTCTCCCCCGCCGGCATCAAGTACCTCTCCGCCCTGCACCACACAGCGACCCAGCCCACCACGCCCGAGACCGACGCGCTCCTGCTCGGCTACGCAATGGAAGGCATCCGCCTCGCGGGCACCTTCGGGTCCTACCGCTCCGTATCCGCCCCCGACACGATCAAAGAAGACCACGGCGCCAGCATCCCCGTCAAAGCCGGCGACCGCGTCTTCGTCTCGTTCGTCTCCGCGGCGCGCGATCCTAAACACTTCCCCTCCCCAGACGAGGTGAACCCTCGCCGACCGCTCGAGTCGTACATCCACTACGGCCTTGGCGCGCACGCGTGTCTAGGCAGGGAGGCCTCACAGGTCGCGCTGACCGAGATGTTCCGCGCGCTGTTCCGACGGCGCAATGTGAGGAGGATGCCAGGTCCTCAGGGCGAGCTGAAGAAGGTGGCGAGGCCGGGTGGGTTTTATGTGTACATGCGGGAGGACTGGGGAGGGCTGTGGCCGTTCCCGCTGAGCATGCGGATCATGTGGGATGAGGACTGAGGACTGGGCTGATGAACGGGGACTGGATTGAGTTTGAGAGATGACGATGTTGCATGCTTCCAGTAGGAGGGGAGCGCTCTTAGGTGATGTGTTTTCCTATTCGCCAAGTGATGAGCTCGATATCTTGCCCGATGAGGGATTGACGGGTTTGGGAAGCGTTGGATGGTTAAGGGCGAGGCAGACGGGAGGGAGGAACGCGATTCAGATTGTCAACTCGGTAGATTTCGCGGGCTTGGATAACGTAATGTCAGATCGTCAAATGGATTGGATGGATCGGAGGACTGATGAGCAGTATCGCCATAGTTTTTACCTATAGCCTCTTTTACTAGTAATGAACTACGTTATTAACAATGCCTAGTTACTGTTATTGCCAAGCCATCATCCGGAATCACCAGGGCTGCGTGGTAGATTGCGCCGCGCGTGGACATTGGTTGCATTCTCAACATGAGACGGCTCGGCTTGATGCTTCTGCCCTGATATGCCTCGAGCAGTCGTTGGCCAGAACCTGCCTAGCGTATTAGTAAACGTACTCCAATCGTATTGTCATGGGATAATAGCTTCGAGGCAAGAACCTGCTTCGGCGCGGTGGCGCACTTGTAGTAGACCTAAGGTTTGCGGCTCAACGATAGAGTTACCTCTCTTACCTACCTACTACTATAGGTACCTACCTACTACCTACTCACCACAGCGCGGGGCTGAGCAGCCGCCCTTGTTTCTACGATAGGGTCACTCGACCGCGTTGGATTGCAATGACCTTGCGGAAAACTGCCGAGTAGTTTATACCACGCATCGAGAGACCAGTGGTTGGTTTGTTCTACATATTGTCATGATTCCCTTTCCTTGCGCGTAATGGTGAAATGCACGTCTTACTCTTTCTCTCGACGCTTGTCGGAGTCGGGAACGAGAGTATGTTGGTTAAACGACAAATGCATGTATTTCGGAGACGAGAAAAGAAGCTGCGTAATATTGAGTGCAAATAACAAATATGGGCACCGGGGTTGATACTTCTTAGAGCAGGCTTGATCCGCTTCGTCAGTGGAACAATCTCCAGGAACATGCCCGACTGCGGAGGAGACAGCGAGGTGCTTGCCACGTTCCCATGTACTGTGCCTACAATACATAGTGCAAGCAGTTTGGGAAGTGTCGACTAGGACACCGCCCAAGGGATGTTGTCAGAATCTGCTTCTTCTAAGTTGGTAGCCGCGTCCCGAGAGAACCCGGGCCACGGTTTCGGGCTACAGCCACCAAGCCCTCGCGTCACTCAATTGAGCGAATCACTCCCTCAAGCCGCCAGTGCTTCACGGCAATCTCCACTTCCTTCTGCAACAATCCAAGAAATCTTGTTTGGTTGGCCAACATTTCATCACCGAGGAGGAGCGGAGGCTTCATGTTGCAGTACTTGTAGACGAGGCCCTCGACGCTGAGCTGCAGGCGGTCCAGCTTGATGCCCTCCAGCAGAGTCATGATTGTCCATGTGCGACATTAGATTCCTCGGACATCAAGCCTGTCTCGCGTCGACCAGCCGGCACACCTCCCATAGGATCCATCGGCGCGCCGTTCTTCCCACCTGTCTAGGTAGAGCAATCGGCAGCTGACGGTCTGCGGAGCGAACACGTCGAAGCCGATGCTCACGTCGCGCAGGAGCGACAGGCGGTCGTAGCCGTCCCAGGACAGGCGCTCGAAGCCAGCGGAGAAGACTGGGATCTCGCCGGTCCAATGATCGCCGGGGAGATAGAACTGGTTCCCGGCGTAGAACACCGTGGTGGCCTCGAACTGCACCTGGCGGCAGACACCTCGGATCAGGCCCATGGCAAAGTGGTCGCCCAGGCGCCAGAACAGCTCCTCATCCGGGATGCCCGCGAATCTGGACCAACGCTTCCCCGTCGCAGGATCATGTAGATCTTGGGGGTAATCGGGTCGTAGGTCAGGTCAGTAGCCCAGAGTCCCGGCACGAGGATCCTGCGTCCGGTGAGCGCCCGTTTATAGATCATGAGCCTGATCCCAGGGGGGAGGTAAGTGAACCCGTGGAACTCGGAGCCTATGCGCTTCTTCCGAGCTTTCTCGATGGCCAGCCTTCGGGCCTGCCTTCTGATCGCGCGGACTTCCGGCGTGTCGTCGGGCTGGTCTGCCGTGGCGAAGGGGCTGAGGCCGACCAGCATTTTGAGGCGCGACAAGAACGGGATCAACAGAGGCTGGGCGACAGGCTGGGCGATCTCGTTGCGGTAGTCGGCTAAGCGCTCATCGCAACACTTCGTGCGTTGTTCGATAAAGCAGTTCGTTGTACATGTGGGGAGGCGGAAGCCAGGGTCGCCGGGCTGGCCGCCGCATTCCACTTGTAGGCAAGCTCCGTTGAAACAGGCATGGCTGGGGATTAGAGAAGACGTCCGAGGAGTTGCTGCTTCGAGGACATTGGGGTATAAGTTTCCTGGCGAGGAACAACTGGTGAATGCGATGAGATTGGGAGAGGCAGCATTGATCTCTCTCTGTGAGTGTCTCTCTGTGAGTGTCTCTCTGTGAGTGTCTCTCTGTGAGTGTCTCTCTGTGAGTGCGTGCTGTGCAAAAGCTGCTCCATTTCTACGAACAACAACTACTCTAGACATTCATATATGCAGAAAAGCCTGCCGAGGCGGTGCCTTTTGCACGAATGAGACCTCGTTCATTGTTCGATCGCCCGAAACCACCATCATTGTTCATCATTGTACTTCGGAACTCCAAGACAGTTTTGCCCCGAAACGTCCCGGTCCATTGACCCTTTTGTGGGCATTGGGCAATAACGATCTCTGTAAAGGAACTCCTCCCATTGCTAGTCCAAAGCCATAGAGATTCATAATGGCATTCTTTGGAACACAAAGCCAGAGTTTGTGACGAGAACTCGGACCATCGGTATCATATACCTTCTACATAGTACCACCTACCTACCTCCGTAGGCTACCTATAGGTACAAGAACGAGTCGCAGTCTGCTTGTCTCGCCAATCCCGAATCTGGCACGATCTCACACCTCAACAACATCACTTGTTCTTCCGCTCCAATATCTCCCCTCCAAGCTCAAGTGGAAACACGAGCCGCCTCTCATTCCGAAACATCAAAGCCATGGGCTCTGCAAAGACCACAAGACCTGACATAAATAGATGCAAGTGTGACTCATACTACGACTCACAAGGAACCCGGCATACCGCGGTGGTTTAAGACCGTGGCAGCAGTGGCTGCCCGTCGTCGGTGGCCTACCCTGAGTCAAAGAAGTAGTAGTTACCTACGTAGACCACGAACGCAAGGACTGGGATAAAGTGCAAAACCCATAATTAGCTCTCGGGGAGGACCACAGTCTTGCCCGTAGTTTCGCCCTCAGAGTCGGGGGCTAATTACGTGAAAAATAGAGAGAGGATTTATTCACAGATCACGGAAAAGATTCGTAGAAAATAGAAAGACGCAATTTTCGGTGCTCGTGGTCTGCTCGCCGTCCGTCATGTGTAATGTCTGGATCGACTAGCCAGCCGTAGAAGAGCCTCGCTGTGAATGTATAGCATGGTTGAGGTACCTAGATGAAATATCGGACAAGAACGGGAATGGGAAATATGAGGATTTTGTCTTAGAGGAGTCCTCAATAACCAATTGGTAGGTATCTACTTAGTATCAGAATAAGTTCTCTGCCCTTGCCGTTTCCATGCGGTGGGACAGCTCCTGCTCGATGCATGCTTTCTCCTCGTTGTTGCATCAAGCTGTGACCTCGATCACCTTGGGCAGCCCGGCCGTCCACTCGGGGAGATCTCCTAGGCAGTAGCACGGGCGCCAACAACGGTCCCGCTCCCCGGCGGCGGGGCAGTCATTGTTCTCGAAACTTAAATGCAGGCGGTCGAGACGCCTCCTCCTGACCAGGGCCACACTCGCCCGCATCCTCCACACGTCGTTCAGACGGGGCGTCTCGCGCCGGCCTCCGAACTTACAAAGGGTCTCGAATCCTAAGCTGACATCCCGTAGGAGGGAGAATTTGGGGCTGCTCCGGTACCGCTCCTCCGGGGTCGGGGCTCGCCACGAATCGAAGTGGCTGAACCAGGGGTCGATGTCGGAGCGGCTAGAGAAGCAGCCGTTCAGGCTGGGGCAAGAAGGCTGTGTCTGCTTCTCGCTGTTCTAGGGGAAAAGCACGACGAACTGGTTGCCGGTGTACATGTGACGCGCTGGATGAGTCGGCTGACACCGAACACTAGTCCGGCGGCGAAGCGGTCGTAGAAGCGCCAGATGAAGACATTTTCAGTCAGCCTTCGGAAGCGGCGAGACTTGTTGAATTCCTTCTGGGAGGAACAACAGGTGGAGGGGGGATCATCACGGCAGTATGTTGGGAACCTGGGCACGACTGCCGGAGACTCCATCAGCCACCAAGATGGCACGGGGATCTTCCGTCCCGTCGGCACGTTTTTGTAGATAATCTCTCGCAGCTCGGGCGGCAGGTCGATGAAGCCGTGGAGCTCGGTGCCGACCTGTCGCTGCCGCGCGCGCTCCGTCATGCGGCGTTGGGCCCAGCATACCAGACAATGGTTCGTATTGGTGCTTTCGTCCTCGGGAAACGCGCCGGTCTCGGTCGTCCGGTCAAGCATGGCCGCGTGATCTGTAGAAAGGACGGGGATGTCGGCGCCTTCCTTGAGATAGGTCATGAATCCGCCCAACGATTACTCCATGGCTTCTGGCGGGCCGCGACGAGGTACTTTGCGACGAAGTTCGGAGGCGTGAAGGTAGTGTCATTGCAAGCGGGAGTCGATGGTCTTTGTAGAAGTAACCTTCGGTTCGGGGGGTTGAGGTCATAGACACCCAAAGTTCCCCAAAGTCACCGTTACGCAGTAACCGGGGGAGACAAAGGCCTGTTGGTCCCAGTTGTGGCAGTGAGTGATGATGATGAGGCAAGTACCCGGAATTCACCGAGCACACTGAGCAGGTCAAACATTGTCCGCGTCAGCGGGAGACCGAAGAGATGATCCTTTTTCTTTTTCCAGGGTAAATAGTTGAGGCCGCTTTCGGACAACGAACAGATATAGGTGCAAGCAACTATATCCATCTATCATTCCTTCGTAGGCTTTTAGGTGCGTCCGGCCATCAATGTTGACCGACGCACCCACTAGACAGAAACAAGCCATCGATTCTCACCCATACTTTGCTACCAGCGAGTTGCACATCGGCTCTACGGTGTAGGGCCGTAAAACGTGGCGATCTCCAGCTTCCTGTTCTCCGCACAGCTTCGGGAACGCATTAGTTAGAGAGTGGACGAACGAACGGTGGACATATGCACATTTTTGAAAGGTGCGTGATAGCATGTGAGCTTTTGCGCAAAGTGGAAAGAATCGGAGCAGCGAGGCTCGCAAGGGAAAGGAACAGAAAAATAGTGGATTCCGCAAAATCCTTCGGTGGATGATTTTGGCGAGCTGGGCCCCCCAAAGGATTGGGGTGATTGGAGGGCGTAATTTCGGCTCTCCCATCTGATATGATAAGATGATCAGATAAAAAATTGCTCGGGCCAAACAAGCGCCACCGATGCACCCACAACCCGGCTAACAGTTACAAAGAGTTCGGAGATCTGGGTTCCCTTCTCTGGTTTCCAGCGAATCACAGGCCCTATCACATCGCGCGAAAACCGCCACCATTTCTGATCCCGGATTAGAATTATGTACGAAAAACAAGGGCACCGGGATTATCGCGTGCACCACCACATGCTGACGGCGATCTGAAGGGAAGGGCTGGCAGAATGCAGCAGATGTCCGCTCCTCCCCGACTTAACCCCACCGAAAAGATCGAAAGTTCCATCCATCAGTTCAACGTTGCCCGCCCTTTGGCACCTAGCAGCCTGCATGATGGTCGTCTGCCAGTTGAGGATCTCCATTCCACTGGCGAGCTCGGCGAGCTTGGGGGAGCCTGCCTTGGAAAGTTGCTGACTCAATCATCCCTATCCAAAGCAGTAATCTTCGCCGGGTTAGAGTTTTCGACTTCGAAGGTTCGGCATCGACAATCGATAAAAGGCTCTCGTCCTCGAAGCTCGCTGAGACTATGACAGTACGGCAGCAGGAGGCCCAGCCAGTGTCGGTGCTCGTGTCCAGTGACACGACCCCGCATCTCTTCTTCTCCTTCCTTCTTCCAACCTGCCATCTTTTGCCAGAGCGCACATGCTACCTAGATACGGCTACCGGTTTCAATCCCGAAAGCGGAGGGAGACCGCGTGTTCAAGTGCAGAAGGATTCGAGGCGACCACTGAAGGACGCTAGAAAATGATGAACCCGCCGGCCAGAACCACAGTCGCGGGGCTCGCGCTTTTGTGCACGTCGTAGGTAGGTAGAGGCGTGGTCCCGCTCCATGCCGTCCACCCCCGCTTGCCGGCCCATCTACGGACGCACCGTCGCTCGCTCCCTTTGCATGGTGGAGGTTGGTGGCATGGTGTCACCCTATCCACCCTTCCATTCCCATCAGTCCCATCCAACCTAAAAAAAATTTGTCCCTTCTTAAGCTCGTCGCTCCTCCGTCTTCCCGACTGCAGATTGGAGTGCGTCTCGTCTTCACGAGCCACCATCGCTTTCTTTTCTCGGCTCCTGCCAGCAGTTGGAGTAGCAGTCACACTTCCTCCCCGTCCTACCGTATCTTTTGCGGAGGAGACGATCATCAGAACAAGAGTCTGTGTTCCCAAGACGGCCTCGAGGAACGGCTCAACGAGACAACCGCCGCAGCTTAGCGCAGCAGCATAGACTAGCACCATGTTCGAGAAGCTGCTGGCACGAAGGGTGGCCCTGCCTCCGGAGGCGCCTATCGTGGACGACTCGCAGCCGGGCAAGCCGGACCAGGAGGCTCTCTCCAAGGAGGCCGGCGCTGTCGCCGATGCGCCGCAGTCGGACTCCGAGCCCGCGACGTCCGACTCGGACTCGATCTCCAAGGAGGCCCAGCTCGGCGTGCAGAAGATCGAGGCCACGACGAAGGTGTGGTCGCGTGAGCACCTGATCATTGCGTACATCTTGTAAGCCCGCTCCCCTCCTCTCCGACGGGGGAGGGTTAGATGAATCAAAGTGAAGATATGCTAACTCAGCCTCGAAACTACGTAAACAAAAGCATTTGGATCATCGAGTTCGTCAACGCCATGCAGCAGGGCATGGCAGGCCAGCTCGGCATCTACGTGACCAGCGACTTCTCGCAGCACTCGCTGTACGCCACCACGGGCGTGGTCTCGGGCATCATGGGCGGCCTGCTGCGCCTGCCGCTGGCCAAGATCCTCGACATCTGGGGCCGTCCACAGGGCTTCTTCGTGTCGATGGTCATACTCACCGTGGGGCTGATCATGATGGCCGGGTGCGGCAACGTCGAGACGTACGCTGCGGCGCAGGTGTTCTACTGGGTTGGGTAAGCCAAGCCGCCAACTCCCCCCACTCTCCTCACGGAAGCTCATCGTATGCCAAGCGAGCACTCGCCGGAAGCCCAGACTGACTTTTGGTCTTGTGTGCTGATTCCCCCCACCCTAACCCAACAGATACAACGGCCTCAACTACTCCCTCCAAATCTTCGTCGCCGACACCTCGCACCTAAAGAACAGAGCCCTCATGTTCGCCTTCACGACCTCGCCCTACATCATCACGGTGTGGACCAGCGGGCCCATCGCCGAGTCCTTCCTGCGCACCTCGGGCTGGCGCTGGGCGTTCGGCACCTTCGCCATCGTGACGCCCGTCATGACCCTGCCCCTGTTCGGGCTCTTCGTCTGGAACTACCTCAAGGCGAAGAAGATGGGTCTTCTCCCTCAAATCGACTCCGGTCGCACTACGTGGCAGTCCGTCAAGTACTACACGATCCAGTTCGACCTTGCGGGCATCCTGCTGCTCGCGGGCGGCCTCGCCATGTTCCTGCTGCCGTTCAACCTGTACACCAAGTACGAGGGCGAGTGGGCGAACGCGACCATCATCTGCCTGCTCGTGTTCGGGTTCGTCACCATCGCTCTGTTCGTCTTGTACGAGGCCTACTGGGCGCCCGTGACGTTCATCCCCTTCGCCCTCCTGACGGACCGCAGCATTTTGGGAAGTTCGTGCCTGGGCGCGGTGCTGTTCGTCGGCTTCTATATCTGGGACAGCTACTTTTCGAGTTTCCTGCAGGTCGTCAACGGGCTCAGCATCACGCACGCGTCGTACGTCATGTACACGTATAACATCGGCTCCTGCTTCTGGGGCGTCGTCGTCGGCCTGCTGATTAGGTGGTCCGGCCGCTTTAAGTGGTTGGCCGTGTACTTCGGCATGCCGCTGATGGTGTTGGGCGTGGGCTTGATGATCGCGTTCCGCCAGCCGGATGTCAACGTGGGCTACCTCGTCATGTGCCAGATCTTCATCGCGTTCGCGGGCGGCACTCTTGTGATCTGCAACGAGATGGCCGCCATGGCCGCCGTCACGCACCAGCACATCGCCGTTGTGTTGGCCATCCAGGCTATGTTCTCCAGTGTCGGTGGCGCGATCGGTTCCTCGGTCGCCGCGGCCATCTGGACGGGCGTGTTCCCCAACAAGCTGTACGAGTACCTGCCCGAGCAGGAGAAGGTGAACGCCACGCTCATCTACGGCAGCATCACGAAGCAGCTGGGGTACGAGTGGGGCTCGCCCGAGAGGGTGGCCATCCAGCGCGCGTACGGCGATGCGCAGAGGTACATGCTCATCTCGGCCACGGCTATCCTCGCGGCTGGCTGGGTGCTGTGCGTTATCTGGAAGGACTTCAAGGTCAAGGAGTTCAAGCAGGTTAAGGGGCGTGTTGTCTAAGGTGTTCGAGGAGGGAAAGATGTAATACCATTGTAATCGACGGCTGTGACGATGGCTTGGTCTGGCGCGAAGTGGGCAGGGAGGTAGATTGTTGTAGAATATGTTGCGCGCTGATGATACTATATCCGTTCGCTGCCTGGGGTCGCGTTGGCCCAGCCCTTTTCCCGACGGATGAGGACTCGGCCCAACCGACGTGAAGGCCGACGTCTAGAAAAATTGAAGAGACTGCCGATGTTATCTAGACCGCAATACCCCAGCTGCCGGCGACAACAAATAGAGTCTCGTAACTCAAAGAATCGTTTCCCCATGGTGCAGAGCACGAGGAACGTCAAGTTCCATCGATCCCAGTGCATTCGGCCCGGGAAGAGCCGCCGACGAAGCCTTTTGAAGTTTAGCGAGCCTAAAACCTCCCTGCGCCGAGCTCCGAGGAAGCGATAGGCATCTGCCGAATACTTCAGCGTGATATTCATGGGATGGTTTCAGAATCTGGACGTGGAGGGACGATCATCACAAGGATCCCCTTCGAACTGCGGGGAAGCTGGCCTTCTTCTCTCGAGACGACATGGTGAATTTAACCTACGGGAAAACTCCCGATCTGAAACTGTCTGAGTCTTCTCTTCGCTTTCGTGCTGGCATTTGCAATTGGCGTTATTGGAGAATGCCGCTGGGAATGAAACGCTCGACAAACAAACAGCACGAGTCGCCGACTTTTCCGACCTCCTCCCCATCATCATCACGGTCGTTCCAAGCGAGTACCAACTTCCATAGCAGCTTGTACGGGTGTAACCTCCATGGATATGACGGGAAAGGGAGATGATGGAGAAGCTAAGACGAAGACTTGCAGCAGTTGATCGCCGTCTCCTCGATAGTGCATCTGCACGACGCAAGGCCGGTCAGGAACCATCATGCGATGACACCCGACTTAGCTGCCCCTTGCACGTATCACAACCTCGCGATCTTCAATGCCTAAAACCTTTTTTCCCTGACGAACGCTACCATTCGCCGTTCTCACCGCCACATGGACATCCCGTCTCCCGCTTCGGCCGTCATCCGGCTTCCGAGTCTTTCTTTAAAGGGCAAGAAACATGCCGCACCCATCGCCAATTCTTGTTGGAGGGAGCTCGCCAGCCGGGTTTGCTCGTCTACCAGTTTAATTCTTTCATTAATCTTCCGCTTCCCGGGCTTATCTTCGTGAGAGCTTGGCCGGCCATTAGTCTTTCATTCGCTTCTTGTCACTAATTACGTCGTAGCATTTTACACTATCCTAATTTTGCCCACCATGGCATCATCACAGAGGATGATATTCGCAGCCGGCCTGCTTCTCCTCCTTACAGCAGCGTGCGGCTGCTCGGCGCAGCAGATCGGCACCATACCCGAGGTGCACCCCAAACTGCCCACGCAGTTCTGCACCAAAGTGGCCGGCTGCGTGACGAAGCAGACCAAGCTCGTGACGGACTCGCTCTCGCACCCGATGCACATCATGGGCGACGCGACCCAGTCATGCACGTCCGCCTTCAACACCAGCATGTGCTCAGACCCGGAGACGTGCTCGCGCAACTGTGTGATCGAGGGCGTGGACTACACCAGCCTCGGGGTCAGCACGCAGGGCACGGCTCTGACGATGCGGCAGTACCTGTTCGACGGCGCGGCGTATAAGTCGGTCAGCCCGCGGCTGTACCTGCTGGCGGAGGACGGGATAAACTACGAGATGCTCAAGCTTGTTAACCAGGAGCTCACGTACGACGTCGACATGTCGCGCCTCGGGTGCGGCATGAACGGCGCGCTGTACTTCTCCGAGATGGACGCTTCGGGGTCGAGGAGCGCCGCCAATCCTGCGGGCGCGCAGTATGGCACGGGATACTGTGATGCGCAGTGCTTCACGACCGCGCCGTTCATCAATGGACTAGTAAGTCGGCATGAGAGGGAGGGGGAGTTCTCGCGAAACATCAACTACAACGAGACACGAAGCATCGCTGGCAAGACAACTAACTGTTCACCCGTAGGCAAACCTCAACAAAAGCGGCTCCTGCTGCAACGAGATGGACATCTGGGAGGCCAACTCCATGGCCAACGTCTACACGCCGCACACCTGCTCCAAGCCCGGCTCCTTCCTCTGCGCCGGGGCCGAGTGTGGGCCCGACGCGGCCGGGGTCTGCGACAAGTCGGGCTGCGGGCTCAACCCGTACAAGCACGGCCCCTCCAAGTCGTTCTACGGGCCGGGCGGGACGGTCGACACCTCGAAGCCCTTCACGGTCGTAACGCAGTTCGTGCACGCCACCCCCGAGACCTCCGACATAACCGCCGCGGGCCCTTTGACGGAGATCAAGCGCCTCTACGTGCAGTCCGGCAGGGTGATCGACAACGTGCGCGTGACGGTCGGCGACAACAACGCGCAGTCACCGGGGCCGGGGCTGATCGACCAGGGGTTCTGCGATTTCCACAACGCGAGCTCGTTCAACAGGTTGGGAGGGGTGAAGGGCATGGGCGAGTCGATGGCGAGGGGCATGGTGCTCATCTTTAGCATCTGGAACTCCGAGGGCGACTTCATGAGCTGGTTGGACCAGGGCGAGAGCGGGCCGTGCGGGAAGGACGAAGGGGATCCCAAGAGAATTGTGATGGAGAACCCGGATGTGGCGGTCACGTTCTCGAATATCAAGTGGGGGGAGATCGGGACGACGTTCTCGATGTCGGCCGCGGCTGAGGCGCAGGATGGGAGCCTGGCTTCGCAGGGGGTGGTGACGACGGCGATGGCGGGTAAGGTTGGGGTTGAGGGGAGAATGCTGGCGGCGCTTGTGGGTTTGGTTGGGGCGATGATGATGTTCGCGTAGAGATCGTCGAGAGCCGTGCGATGTAAATACCTATCTGGATGGGATGCGTGGCGGATGAGTCGATGGCGTATGTAGATAATCATCATTGGGGTGATCAAGTGGCGTCAAGCCACCGACTATGCCGAGCCGATCAGCCGACCAATGATTGGGCGATTTGGGTCCTGACATCCAGCCACATCGGCAGCCATGCATGGCACGTAATATCGGCCATGTGGTGGCGGGAAGGTGGGCGGGAAGAGAACCAGGCGGACGGGATTTGCTACCAATGAGCGTCGCCTCAACGACGTCGCTGGAATCGAAACGTCGAATTACGCCTCCAACGTGCCCGTATGTCTGTCTGGAAGTTTTCCTCCACCAAGTCCTGTTTCTATATTTGGAGGCAATATTGGACGCAGCCATCACGGTGGGAGGGAGTAGCAGCCTGTTCCCCCATTCGTTCGGTCATCGAGCCCTTTTGGCCATCGACGAAGGTGATCATCTGACGTAACCTCGAAGAACATCTACCATGCCCAAGAAGACACCGACGCCCAATTACCGACCCAGACCACTTGCCGTATCCTCCTGCCGTCCCCAACGCCGAGACAACCGTTTCGACGGAGGAGACATTAGAGCAGGGGGAGCGGGCATGGATGTTGGCCCATGTCTGGGGAAGTGGTTCTTTCAATATTTGCGGGGGCGGGGGTCGGTGAGAGGCTCTCATTCGACCTCGCAAGGCATCACAGGCCATCACTCTCGTCATCTTTCTCCATCTTCCCTCCCTGCCCAAGCACCCAAGACCAAGCAGGCAAAGCTTAATGCCTCCCCCGTCAGAGAGCTTTCGCAAACATGCCAGCGATGGCAGCACCCAATGCTAGCTTACCATGAACTGAAACGTGGTTGGCTCCTTTGGCCCTTCTCCCCAATAATTCCCACTTCCCTTTCTCCTCTTGTCGCCCTTCCCCCCAATTTCACATTTCCCCGCATCGGTTGGTGGGGAGAAACAAGATGGGTCCCGAGCCAAGTGGTCTTGGCCTGTCACATTCGGACTTGTCATTGGAGTTTTCTCGGCCATTCCAACGGCAGTCCCTTCCCCAAGATGGCCTCATCCCCGTCCCTGCTGGAAGCAAGGATTCGGTTTGGCAGGGCAAGAAGCAGGGATCCGTAATCGGTTGGTACGGTATGCGGTATGGTCGGAAAACCCAAGGCGAAAAAATGTTCAGACAGGACGGACGACGAGAGAGGAAGGCAGAAAAAGGGACAAGCGAGCCCGTTCGTCCGTTTAGAAAGACGAGCGTTTTCGTCGCACACTCGCCATCTTCATATCTGCTGTGCTGCTGCCCATCAACGCAGCCTGTCGGTCGGTCCTGTCCTGTCGTCCACCAACTGACCGCGACGTCCAGGAAGGCGAGTGACTCCATACCAAGGAAACAGCAAAGGAGATCACACAAAGTGGGGAAGAGCGACAGAAAACTGCCCCACGGAGCCGGTCTACCAATCCCTGTGGTCATCGTAGTCTCGGTGCTTTGGTTTTTCGCTTTCAAGGATTTTCGTCTCCTTCACAGCTTCAACAACCAGCGATCCAGACATCACCATCAGCATCGCCATCATGGAGAAGGACGCTGTGCACAAAGATAGCGACTCTGGGCCGGATGCCATCGTGGTGCAGCATGACGAGACGCTCGCCGAGACGCTGCGCCATGCGGCAGAGCGCGGCCAGCTCGCAACAGACATGTACGTTTCGCTTTGTTCCGTGTCCTCCGAAGCACTGCGCTGATGACTGACCATCACTCTCTACTACTCTCGCAGACACGGCAACCCGCTCGTCAAATTCGACAAGGCCGCCGTGAGGAGGCTCCGGCTCAAGATGGACTTCTGCCTCGTGCCGACGGTGGCACTGCTGTACCTGTTCTGCTTCATAGATCGTGCTAACATTGGTAAGAACGAAACCTCCAACACCCCGCCCGCGCTGATGCTTTCGCATGAACGCAGTCCACAGTACTACCTCCTCCAAAAACAAGGGAGAGAGATGATCGAGGATAAGTTGCTAACAGAAGTTGCACGCTTCTACCGTCGAAACAGGCAACGCCCGCATCGCCGACCTCGAAAAGGACCTCGGCATGTCCGGCTTCGACTACAACATCGTGCTCTCCGTCTTCTACATCTCGTACATCCTCTTCGAGATCCCCGCCACGGTGCTGTGCAAGTGGATCGGCCCCGGCTGGTTCCTGCCCGCGACGTCTCTGGGTTTCGGCATCACGTCGATAGCGACAGCGTTCGTGCACGACCGCGCCGCCATCTGCGGCGTGCGCTTCCTCCTCGGCATCTTCGAGGCCGGCATGCTCCCAGGAATCGCCTACTACCTCTCCCGGTGGTACCAGCGCGCCGAGCTGACTTTTCGGCTGTCGCTCTACATGGTGATGGCGCCCCTCGCGGGGGCCTTCGGCGGGCTCCTCGCCTCCGCGATCCTGACACTCGACCATTTCGGCAGCCTGCAGAAGTGGCGGATGATCTTCGCCATCGAGGGCATCGTCACCATCTCGCTGTCCATCATCGCGTTCTTCACCCTGACCGACCGGCCCGCGACGGCGCGCTGGATGACGGAGGAAGAAAAGGCCCTCTGCATCGCCCGCGTCAAGTCCGAGCGCGTCGCCACCACCGAGGTCCTCGACAAGATGGACCGCGTCAAGCTCATGCGGGGCATAACCTCCCCCGTCACGATGCAGGTGGCCTTCATGTTCTTGCTCAACAACGTTACGGTCCAGGGCCTGGCGTTTTTCTTACCCACCATCGTGGCGACTATCTACCCGGACTATAGCACCGTCCAGAAGCAGCTGTACAGCGTGCCGCCCTACGTCGTGGGCGCCTTCTTCACGGTCGCGTTTCCGACCCTGAGCTGGTACCTCGACCGGCGCCAGCTGCTGATCGCCGCGAGCGCGCCCATGGTCATGACGGGCTATATTATGTTCCTAGCCTCCCCGGTTGCGACCGTGCGGTACGCCGCCACGTTCCTGATCGCCAGCTCAGCGATGGTGCTGGGTCCCATGTCGAACGCGCATATTAGCGCAAACGTCGTGACGGATACTGCGAGGAGCAGTGCAATAGGGCTGAACGTAAGTCTTCTGGCTCCTTTTCGCCCTTTTTTCCCTTTTCTTCTGCCCCTTGTTACCCTTTTTTGGCCCTTTTTTGGCCTTGTTTGGCCTTGTTTGGCCTTGTTTGACCTTGTTTGCCCCTGTTTGCAATTTTTTGACCCTTTTTGGGGCCCTTTCTCTAGCTCTTGTTTTTTGGCCCTTGTTTGGGTCTGGCCTTTGTTTGGCCCTTTTTTGGTCCTTTTCCTCTCTGTCTTCCGTGCCTCTACCCCTTTAACCCCCCTCACCCCTACAAACATTTTTGTCCCGTCCATATTCCTAGTTTTCCTTGCTTCGGATGTACACATATAATCACTGGCTGACCGAAACCAAGGTCATGATGGGCAACATCGGTGGCCTGATCTCCACCTGGAGCTTCCTACCCTGGGACAAGCCAGACTACAAGATCGGCAACGGCCTCAACCTCGGCACGTCGAGCGGCATCTTGATCGTCGGCCTGGCGGGCTACTTCTGGATGAAGTGGGACAATAAGAAACGCGAGTGCCGCAGCGTCGAGGAGGAGCTCACCGGAATGACTGAGGCTGAGGTCCGAGACCTCGACTGGAAGCACCCTGCTTTTCGGTGGCGTCCTTGAGAGGGGCTGTTCGTTAGGTAACTTTCCTGGGACATCATCACCGTTTCTTTGGACCTTTTCCCTTCTTGTTTAGGGATTGAAGTACGAGTTCGTTTAATTGTTAGTGTTTGATGCTTCATCGTGGGGAGGGGAGAGGGGAGAGGAGGTTTATGTTTGTGGCGAGGCAAGGAAAAGCACGGATGAGGTCACCCGTATGGTCAGAGGACGGTCCGTCCCTAGCCCACAACTGTCGTTATCCTGAAACAAGAGCAATTAGGTAGTCGTTTAGGTGCACCCCTTCAGGAATGCAGTTAAAATCCCCGAAGCCTTGGGTCAGCGCCTCTTGGTTCTTTCAAGGACTGTGCCTCGAAGCTAATGTGACTCCACTTCCTCGTAATACGGGCCGGCTGGCCACACTGAAAGGTCATCATCAACAAATCTCGGGGGACTTGTCGAGCGATTGTTTATCATGCCAGCCACCGACCCCCGGAGCACAAACACGATCACAAAACTCCAATCATCCCATCTATCAGCGCCTCATCACCCCACAAAATGATGACTATCTTTGTTTCTTTCCCCGCGCGGGCTCCCACCACTTTGCCTCATGTGCCTCAAGGCATTAAAGGGATAGGGCGGGACCCATCGTCGACCTGATTCATGTATGGTCGCGCGGCGGTTATCGGCGCACAAGCGCACCCAAACGGCGCATAACTGCTCGCTGGGCGGATGACTCAACAGCGAGATCTGGTGGGATGCCGTTAGCCGTTGGGTTGCTCCTGCGCCAGAGAGATATGGGCAAATATTCGAGAAGCCTCTGCCAACGGAGACGGAGGGGAGGATGAGGATCAGGCCCGCATCTCAGATGGGGACCTAGAAACTTCCGAAATGAGCGACGGCGGCCATCATCAAGCTTGCCTTCCTGCTTCGGGATCACGGGAGGCAGGAGGCAGTCGAGCATATAAAGACCCCCAAAGGTCGTCCATATAGCGATCGCCTCTATCTAGATCCTCAGTCTTCTTCGTCTTTCCTATCGTCAGTCTTTCCAGTCAACATCTCGTTCGTTCGCTTCTCTTTATCCGCTGCATTTCAGAAAAGCTACTCCTTTCCTTCTAGCTCTTGCACTCGTTTGATAGATAAGCTCTTGCAGTCTACTCCTTTCTCACATCCACTTCAAAGAACAACAAAAAAAGGTGCCAAGATGCTCTCCTCGTTCAACAAGATCCACTTCGTCCTCGCCGCGGCAGCTGCCGTCCAAGCCGCCACCTTCACGGGATCCGGCAAGTCGACCCGGTACTGGGACTGCTGCAAGCCGAGCTGCGCGTGGCCCGACAAGGCGGCCGTCGACGCTCCATTCAAGACCTGCGACGCCAAGGGAAACAAGCTGACCGACGCGCTGGCCGTGTCGGGCTGCTCCGGCGGCGAGTCCTACACCTGCGCCGACAACCAGCCGTGGGCCGTCAGCGACAAGCTCGCGTACGGCTTTGCCGCGACTAAGTTCGTCGGTCAGGCGGAGACTGATTGGTGTTGTGGTTGCTATTTGTAGGTGATGAGACTGGTGGCGTGGCCCAACCCTACCGCCCTGTGTTGTCGAACGAACCCCAAGTCCCAGTCGATGTTCCACTACTGGCGGATGCGACCGACAGCTTCCGGGAGGGGAACGGCTGGCTTTGACTGCTTTGACTGACAGCATGTCTCTTCAACTCTAGGTTGACGTTTAAATCCGGCGCGGCCGCCGGCAAGCAGATGGTGGTCCAGGTAAGACCTCCTCCCTCCCATCCCCAGCCATTCTCATCACTTCCCCTCATTATTCTCGTCTCTCTATCTCACTTGCACTCGCAAGCACATCGTAAGGAACCGACTGACGTATCTCTCTTTCCTTCTCCCTCTCCCAGAGCTCCAACACAGGAGGCGACCTCGGCGAGAACCACTTCGACATCCTGATACCGGGCGGCGGCCTGGGCATCTTCGACGGCTGCACCTCGCAGTTCGGCCAGCCGATGCCCGGGGACCGGTACGGCGGCGTGTCCAGCGCCGACCAGTGCGGCACCATACCGGCCTCGCTCAAGGATGGCTGCGACTGGCGGTTCAGCTGGTTCGCGAACGCAGACAATCCATCGCTCGACTTCGAGCGCGTCCAGTGCCCCGCTGAAATCATCGCCAAGAGCGGCTGCAAACGCGCCGACGACGGTGATTACCCAGCGGCCCCCGGCTCCGGCGGTGCGGTCCCTTCCTCTTCGGCGCAGTCTGGCCCGGGGCCCTCGACCAAGCCTGCGGATACCACCCCTACCACCAAGGCTTCGGCCCCGGCCACGACGCAGGACGGCAGCGCTCCGACGTCCACCAAGGGCTCCGGTAACGGCGACTCTTGCAAGGCGAGGAAGCGCGCGGTCAAGCGCCGTCACGCGCACCCGCATGCGCAGTAAATAAGACTGCGCGACGTCCATTCTTTTCTCGTGTTTGATCTAGATGTGATTCTTGTTCGCTTGTGTGTCCTTTCGTTCTTATCGTCCTCAGCTGGCATGAGAGCGAAGGCTATGCCTTGCGGACCCTGTAAAAATGAAGTCTTTTGTATGTACGATAAACTTGTAGCTTTTCTTCTAAATAGACGATGTCCCTATAGCCGTTCGTCCGAAAAAACAGTGGTGCGCGTGGGGTGCTTTGAGGGGCAGTGACCTGGGCGCTTGGCATCGAGGCCTCGCCCTTGTGGGCATCAACGGTGATGTGGCGCCGGAACGCATTGATCATCGATGTCCCGGAGACGGCAATATTTGACGGAGAGGAGTTGAGGAGGAGAAGATCACTTGGACCTTCCGCCTTCTAGCCCTGCCATCGTGTATCGTCGGTAAAATATAGAAAATACCTGATGAACACGATGAATGGGCAGTTTCTTCACAGTAGGCACTTGAGATACTTCGGAGAAAACTCGGATGGTACATAGATGAGATGATGTCCAGCGCTGCGCACCGAACCGCGTCATCCTGCTGTTGCTTGGTGCACCCCCAGCAAAGCATCGAGGGCATCCTGCGGCAAAGGCATGGCGCGGATAGGAAATTTGGTCTTGGCAGGGGCAACCCAAGGGCGAACAGGAGAGCAGAGGAGCTCACCTTCCAGACTCAGCTATCAACCAAATGCTGAATTCTGATAACGCGAATCCGCTGACTCGGCATCGCGAAATTGTACGGCTATCGCGAACGCAAGCGCAACATTCGGCCAATATTCGCTACTGACGGACGACAGGGGAAAAAAAATACGAAGTTCGTTCGCTGAGCTTGACAGGTTGTGAGACATGAACCGGATGGTCGTGGAAGTGAGGTAATTGCGAACAAGCCATCAGAGTTTGCTGGGAGCACAGAATTTCAGCCCAGCATTTAGGAGCCTGAACCCCTGAAAAGCGACCTGTCGGTAGTGATTTGGGCGGCAAAGCGCGAACCCGACTGCCCCGACCTACCGAAAATCGGCCCCACACAGAGCAAGCTTGCACGCATTGACCGCCCCCAACGACTCACTGGAGATTTTCTAGCGGGGCATCCAGCACAAAAGTGACACTAACCTCCGTCCACGGTTGCAAACTCGCGCTCGAACCCATCCAGTAACGATGGCAGGCGACGACACGCATCGCTTGCAAGCGGCTGCGAGACCCTGACAGCAGTCCAAGCGCGGGTTCTTCCGTTACTCTCCCACCTGCCCGACCAGGGCATGTCGGTCCGTCTACAAGTGGCGCCTCTGTCGTGGCCCAACTCAATCACAAGATTGGCTGATTGGCAGCCCATCAAAACCCCAGTTCTTCGTGCGCCCACACTCGCCCACACCTCGGCAGATAGCCGGAGATGAGAGGAGAGCGGAGATCAAAAAGCCTGGCAGCGGGGAGTGTTGCAATCTCCTCTCACGATCCAGTCATCACGGCGCGCTCAGGGGACTCTCGCTTTCGCAGGCGGCTTTCACGATACGATGCCAATGCCTCCAGTGGGGGAAGGTTGTCGCGGAGGTTGAGAAACCCGGCACACCAGCAGCCCAGGAGTCTCCGGGACGCCGTAGGTACCACCTTGAAGTGGGAGCAAGAGCGGAGAGCATCCATTGTTCAGGTGGCTGACTCGCCGATGGGGGAGAGAGCCGAGAGGGCTGGCTGGAGGGGATGAGGAGGCCTGATCGAGGAGTGACGATGCCCATATGATATGGGGGACATTTACCAGGTCCCTGTCAGGGGCAGGGGGGACGGATGATGGACCTGCCTCGGCACTTTTCCCGAGATCTATCTCGCCCTACAAAAACGGCGGCTCTGTCCGTCGCCTACGATCGACTGCCGGGGGATTCCTCTTCCTCCCGTTGACGGTACGGGTAGAGCCGATAGTGTTGTCGGTATCAACCGTCATTGTCGCTCGTTGCTTGCGTGTTTGCTCGCAGGACCTTCGCGTCCACCACACTCTTTTTCTCCCACCTACCACCAATCACTCTTTCTGTTGTTGTCGCTCTCTCTCTCTTTCCTAATATTAATCATCAGTCACTCGTTATTCCTCGTATAAGACTGCTAATACCGGTTGCTATCTACTACCACCACGATGGTCAAGCTTCTCTACCAGATCGGGGCCCTCTCTCTGCTTGCTTCGGCTGCCACTGCTGCGGCCGTCGGCAGCAGCGGCAACGAGATCTTCAACCGCGATGCGGATGCGGCCAGCTGCGAGTGCACGCCCGAGAACAAGGTTGTGCGGTACATTGTGTACGAGATGCCAGAGCAGCCCACCACCACGTCCTCCTCCACGGCGCCTGCTGTGCCCGTGAGCACGCCCGTCAACACGCCCAAGCCTGGCCAAAACACCACAGCCACCCTGGGCCCCTGCGCCGCGCCGGACGTCGACGTCACGAACCCGGACAACATCGTTCCGGCGACTAAAGTTTCGCTCTTCTACGGCGGCGGCAGCAGTGACACGCAGCAGGCCGCCGCCGCCGCCAGCTCGGGCTCGAGCACCAGCAGCCAGGCTGCCCAGCCTACCTCGGGCAACTTCAGCAACGGCACCCACACCACCACCATCCCGACGGCCGCGCCCGCCAGCTCCGTCAACATGACGCTGACGGCGAACCACTCCATCGTTGTGCTCGAGTACATCGGGTCCATCGCCAGCGTTGTGTGCTCCGACGACCTGCTGACAGTGGTCTTCTCCAACAAGTCCGCCTTCGACAAGGCCGCGTCGGCCTGGTCCTCAGCCGTGACGGCCGACAAGCTGGTGATGATCACCAATCACCTCGGCAACTGCGACGCCGAGTTCGAGCGCGGCTTCTTCCAGGTCGCGAGCGTGACGCCCTCGGCCTCGGACCTGACCGTGTCCTGCGCGGCCAGCAAGACCGAGCTGCAGGCTGTCGCGTTCGACTGCGAGATGACCTTCTCTTCCTTGCCCGCCGCGACGCTCACGCGCCGCCTCACCCTCGACCCGAGCGTCAGCCTGACCTTCGGCGAGTCCCTCGACCAGGCCACCACGCTGCTCGACCTCGAGCCGTACCTCAAGGTCACGGCCGACGAGGCCTCATTCACCTCGACCGTCACCTTCTCGGGCTACCTCAAGTACAACTTCTGGGGCTTCAAGCTGACGGACCTGTACTTCGACATCGACGCCTCCTTCGCCGCCGACGTCGCCGTCTCCGCAGCCATCACCGCCGCCTACAGCCAGACCTTCACCTACGCGCCCGACGCGCTCTCCTACTCGCTCGTCTCCGTCCCCGGCATCGTATCGCTCGGCCCGGGCGTCGCATTCGGCATCGGGCTCGACCTCGCCGCCTCCGCGGCCGTGGACGTGCACGCCGCTTTAGGCGTGGCCCTCCCCGCCGGCAACGTGCACGTCGACTTCCTCGACGAGTCCAAGACGGGCGTGTCGGGCTGGGAGCCGAAGTACACGGCGACGGCCAACATCTCCGAGAAGGCGAAGGTCGAGGCGGACGTGTCGGCCAGCGTCACCGTCGAGCTCGCCGTCGAGGTCCTCGGAGGCCTCATAGACCTCAGCTCGGGCCTGACGGCCACGCCGCGGATCAACAACGAGTTCACGCTCGCGGCCACGCAGGAGTTTGACGCCGCCACGGGCGTCACGCTGGGAGACTCGGGCAAGACCGAGGGGGTCTGCGAGGAGGGCGTCGGCATCAAGTCTGACTTCTTGTTCGACCTGACTGGCTTCGTGACTAAGTACTGGAGCACCAGCCTGTATAGCGTCGAGGTGCCGATTGTGGATAAGTGCTATGTGTTTAATTAGGTTGCGATGTACTTGAGTACCAGGTACTTAAGTGTAGGTATGTAGCGAGTACCGTGCGGTGGTAGTAGGTAAGGGTGAAAGGGAAGGGGGACGTTGATACGATGTCTTTTATGCTTTGTCAGGCAACAACGATGAACACGCCCTAATCGACTACTAGCCTCACATCTATCTGCCCCTTGTCCCCACTCAATAGTTGTGATTATGATGGCCATCCCTACCCTAATACCTATCTAAGACTGTGAGGCATGAGCTTGGGGATGGGGCTATTCTGAGCTCGTGCTACTGTGAACTGAGACGACACGGCGCTTGTTCGCATAATGTCGCGGTTGCTGTTTATGCAGCAGCTTGACGCATCTAACCGTACTAAGCCCCCACCCATTAATATCGGCCACCCCTGGAAGTCGGCCACCCCTGGAAGTCGGCCACCCACAACAACAACTAAGATGCTATTCCGGACCTATCTACAGCCGCACCACGATCTCCGCTTCAATCTCGCTCTCGTCTGAGGCTTCAATACCGTCGTCTGAAGTTATTTCCACCCTCCCAACCTCCGCCTGGGCCCTCTGAACGTTCTGCACGGTCGCGAACGTCGCATTGGGGTCAGGGTAGACAATCCTCCGTTTCCTCCGTTTCCTAGGCTGGAGACCTTCCACTTGGGCCTCTAGACATTGTTTTTGCAGCTCCAGTTCGGCCAATTAATAATCCTTCCGATCCATGCCTTTTTGGAGCTTAGAAAACAACAATCTCGTCGTGGAATGGCCCCCCAACAGAGAGGTGATCTCTCGGGCCTGCTGGGCCACGTCACTGGCCTTGTGCGGTGTAGCCCACGCAATCGCTGAGATGTTTTCCAGGAAAGCTGAGGGTTCATGAGGTCGTAGTCCCTCTGGGAGGCCCTCAAAGAGCCTCGCATCGGTACGGGCGTTGCTGTTTTCCAGTAGCAAAGGGCTCATGAGAGGCTTGCCCATCCTCACCGGCCACAACCCCGTTGCTTTGAAGCCACCCTTGATATTATCGACGGTGAGGGCTTTTGATCGTGATTCTGAATAGGCCTGTAGGAAAAGTCGCCGAGGCGTTGCTCACTGGTAAGGTATGAGTTCTCTGAGCGGCTCGGGCCAATGGGTGGTAGGCTGGTGGCTAGCTGGGGACGGGTTGGAGCATGGAAAGAGGGGGAAGACCGAATGCCATGCAACAGCCTGCAGAGAGGGTTATATATAAGGCTACTGACCACCAAAAGGAAGGGAGCTTGCAGAGACAGGCAAGCGAGTCGCAAACTTGTCGAGACGGACGGACGATTCGAGACGGACGGACGATAATCACGTTCAACAGCACCACACCATCTCCGTCTCTTGTCGGACTGGTGTGCCACTCTCAACACGGCCGCAAGAGCCCTGAGTTGGTGATCAAAAGGTGTGACGGTGTTTCTGGACCTGAAATCGGGCTCTAATGGCTTGATACTGACGTGCCGTACGTAACGACACTGGGTCGCTCTCCGTTGTGACCGACGTAGCATCCTACTATCCCTAGTGGTTGCATGCACTCCATTGACTGCACAAAGGAAAGGTGGGCCAGTTTGTGTGTGCAGTGTCGGGCGTGTCTCTCATATGACTGTTGCTTTTCTATGGGACGTACTTGGTGGCTGGGGTTGGTCCGGACCTTCGCTTTGGTATCATCCACCAGCCTGCCAGAGCGCCTTGTCTTCCATCCCATCCAAGTAAGAATGGAGACGCAAATCAAGTATTTGGCGCGGAGCGAAATCCTCGACACGGAGAAGCTTTCGACTTCGACTTCCCCGTTGATCATATTGACGGCGCGCGGCAGACGAACCATGAGTACGACGCCAAGTCAGTAACCGTCCAGCCCATTCGCGAGGCCGACTGTTGGGACCTGGACGTGAATGGCTTCTGCATCATCAAAGCCGCAACGCAACTCTCCATCGAGGACGCCCTGGCAAAAAGCAAGGAGACCCAGAGAGCATACTGGCACCAGCTCGAAGCCATCATCCATTCTCGATTTCCTCGCTACTCGAGAATCGAGTGCTATGATTTTATTGTAGGGAATTTGAGCTTATTTGTCATCTAGCAACAGTCCCAATCCAACGACCTCGAGCCTTACGCTGACTCTGTCTATCTTCATTTCTCCAGATCCGGAAGCGAGATCCCGACTTCCCCGAAGTTGCAACGCAGTATCGAGCCTATGAACAACCTGCCAGCCTACCACATGCAGATTGCTCGAGAGACGGTGCATTCATCACTTCTTCCCACTGTTTCCCCGGACAGGAGGCGCATTTCCAGGGCAAAGACTTCGACACGATCAAGTATGTGGTGCTATGGGAAACTCCTCAGCCTACATTCTCGGCATACAACCGCATCAGGATACCCCAGCTTACCGCAGAACGTGCCCAATAGCGCCTGGCGGCCCTTGGTCGCGCCTAGCGATGACTGGCCCCTCGCTGTTTGCGATTGGAGCACCGTCGACCCGGCGTCGGACGTTTGCCTCAACGGCGTGATCAGAAGAGCGAGGGTTGATGAGAACTCGCTGTTGCATCACAGCCCGGAGCATCGATGGTACTTCGTACCGGATCAAGCCGTGGATGATCTGCTGGTCTTCCGCAACGCCGACTCCAAGGACGAGCGAGCACGTACGTTGAGCCTCAAACGCCCAACGCCCCCCTAGCTTGCATGCTACTTGCTATGTCCGGAACCCTATCTTTGCTAACATCTCTGTCACGCTGCAACTCTCAGGAGGTTTTCACTGTACAGTCTTCAACCCAGACGCCAAGCACCAACCCCGCCTGAGCGTGGAAGTGAGGATGGTGGCATTTTATTAGATGCCTTCGTGCTAGCCTACACTGGTGGCAACGCCATCAATCGGATATTGTAAGGTTGCTTCGTCGGTAGCTAAGAGCTCACAGGATAGTTATACACTTCACTTCACGGCTGATTTTTCTCGCGACTTCAATTTTTGTATTCGCCCACCATGAGGATACCTGATTACCCACATCGTTGTCCCGGACGGCCTGTCCGCTCGCTGAGTACGATCCCATCACTTTTCCTGGACAGCAAAGTAGAGCTGAGCGGCTGCAATAAGCAACTGTAGTACACTGAGAAGGATGGAAATGCCTCCCACGAAAAGGACCAGCCAAAAAGTCAACCATTGCGGGGGGACCCTCCTGTCTCGCCAGAGGTCCATCACCTGGCTAGGCTGCTGTCGAAGGCTGTACCTCTGGAGAGCGAGCAGCCGAGGCCCGAAGAAGGGAAAGTCATCGTAGACTGAGTACGCATCGGACTCCTGCAGAGCACCGTCAAGGTCGAGACTGAACGGCGGGAATACGTGACCGGGGAGGCCTGGATGGTGCTTCTTCCCACGTCCGAAAATCCAGGGGTGCGGGGCAGCTGTGGTGCATAGCGTGGTGAGGAAAGAATCTGTATCTCGCTGGTCGTCGTCGTCATCGTTTGCGCTGTGGCGGTGCTTCTTGCGGAGCAGCTGTCCGTCCAGGCTACGCGGCGCCGATTGGGCGAATAAGACGCGATAGGATAGTAGCACTTCGCGGTAGATCGCCGCTCGGGAGGAGGACTTGGAACAGTGCGAGGGCAGAAGTTCGGCCACGATTCTGGTCACGGAGGTGGGCGCTGGTCAGCGTNTTGCCACGCAGAACGACGGAAACCGGAACACATGGAGCGTCCGACTTTCACGATTAAAGGATAGGTGCGACGCCAGCTCATCAACCCATTCCAACCGGATGCGGCTGATGAGGTGCAGAGAGGCGTAGTTGATGCTCGAGGCGTGCAGGACCTCATCTGCGCTGGTGGCATCGTAGCTCCGTCGGAAAGCCCGAAACATTTGGTGGACAGGCCACTTGATGGAATCGATTGAGTGAATCAGTGTGTTCTCTCTCGCCAACAGCACGACCCCGTCCTTCCCAGCGCCGGCGGAAGCGGACGTCATTGAACTGGTAGGGAGCACGGGGGAGAGCGTCATGGTCGTCTAGCTGAGAACAGCAAAAATGGGCCAGATGATTTGCGCTCTGTCGTCTCGCTCAACGACGTCAGGCGACATCCCGTGCTGTTCGAGAAGTCGACGGTACGCTCGGTCCAGGCTAGTCTCGTCCTCTCCGAGCGAATCGAAGCTGGCTATCACGGCGGAGCACCAAGCCCAACAGTCCCCAGCCTTAGCAGGCGTAGAGATGCCTAGTATCCTCCACAGAACTTCAAAGTCGCTAGCTCTCAGGACTTGCAACTGGCTCTCCAGATGGCCGCAGACGGCGCCAAGGCCGGACCATTCAGCTAGATCCTGCGCCGTGAGCCTGAACAGCGTGTTTACGATCGACAGCTAGACGGATACGGGCAGATGTTTAGTCTCCGAGCTAGTCTTCACAACATATGGCGCATCGTGCGGGGGAGGGGGCAGGCTGATGTCCACTAACCTTCAAGGATGCAGACTGATGAGCATCATCAATGGCTACCCTTAGTCCCATCCTATCCTGCTCCGGGATCAGGGTCAGCTATCCGTGGGCAATGACAGTATTCCACTCTTGCAGAAATACAGGATGGAGATGGAGGGAGTCGGGCGAGTTCATGTGGAAGTTTCCAGCTCCACTTTTCCAGCTGAGTTCAGCGTGCTTGACTTGCACCCGGCCTTGTTGCGATTCGAGATCCGCGATATTGATAGAGCCAGCCATGATGCGAACTTCAAATTTGCAGTGCGCAACGAGGCGAGTTTCGGCTTTGCGGCAGAAAACTCAAGGACGTGGGCGGGAGGCAGATGCATGCGTAGGTAGCTAGCTAGAGGTAGGTAGGCAGAGGTGGGCAGGTGTAGGTATAAAGTTATCGGGCACAAGTTCGCGTCGTGAAGGTGATCTCGACAACGGCCTCCTAAGCCACCCCGGTAAGCGGACACTTCCCCAACTCCGTCAACAGTGCATTCAGCCCGCCCTCTTTGATCCGCCCCATTGTTTTTCCACTTTCCTTTCATCTCCTAGACTTTCGTCTTTAGATAACAGTTGCTTGTATTCATTGGATGGTGAGGCGTGCAACTTCCCGCCCAATCAACCAGGTCTCGACACGGAAAGTCTTCGAACAGGTAGGGGGTGCCCTCCGACCGCCAACTCTCTCCATCGTCCCCGTCCCGTCTCCTCATCGCTTCATTCCAACAAACAGTCCAGAGTCACGATCAACGCCAGACTTACCTGTTTCCTGAGCGCACAAGCCGTATTCAGCGTCGCCAATTATGGCTTTGTCAGTGCCAGGCCCCCCGATCTATCAACTTGTCATCAAGGACGCCTTTGACGCCCTCGACCAGAACGAGAAGCTCTACGCTCACCATCTCTCCAAGTCAGCATGGCTTGGCGCGAGGATCGTCATGCGTCAGACCTCGGTGGAGGGGCCTGGAAGTTTTGACTTCATCATGTCCCTACACCAGAACTGCGGCGGTGAGCGGAAGATGTTCGTCGACAAGGGCATCACCACTGATGAGCTCAACGCCTCTCTCGAATACGCCGGCACCTTCCTCTGCAACCTCGGCAACTACTACGCAAGTCTGCATTTCCTTGGTACCCGGGCCTGCAATGTAGAGTATTGTATTGTAGTGCGTTTTGTACTGTATCTGAGACCCGTAGCGTTGCGTGCCGCGCACGGTAACATACCTACACGCGAATAGGTCGGAGATACAATACAAAGTACAATACGTTACATTACATTGCAGGCTCTGCTTGGTGCTCTATTTTGCACGGCGCTGCTGGCGGGTTTGACGTCGGATGATAGGGCTCTGGAGATCAGAAATTCTGCCCCGGAGTCTCCGCCGAGGTGCTTCGAAAGATGGCAGCCCTTGCACCACCCGGCGGTGCCTTGCTGGAAGAGGTCATTGAGCTGATGCTCTCTCCACAGCCGGCTGCACTTGGCTTTCCAGATGGGACCCATACCTCCAACTACTACCCCGGGGAAGAGAAGATCACGGTGGCCGAGATAGGTGCGGCCTCCAAGCTGTTGGGCATATACTCAATCGAGCAGGAAAACACTCGACTCCGGAAGGCCATCGAGAATGGCGGGCCTGTATTGGAGGTGTTCAAAGTCTCTGCGGACGCCATCACTCTGCCCCACCCTCAGGACAACGGAGACGGGGGTTCCTCTCCGGGTCATCCAAGGGGACCATTTCCTCGAGATGGTCGAGATCTGTTCAGCCATTTCTGAGGCCAAGCCCTACGCGGCGGATGACAAGCAGGCGGCCGAGCTCGACAAGCTGATCGAATGCTTCCGTACCGGTGACATGAATGCCTACCGCCACGCGCAGAAGATCTGGGTGACCGATCAGTCGCCCATGGTCGACAAGGTGCTTGGGTTCGTGGAGCCCTACAGAGACCCTTACGGGGTCCGCGGCGAGTGGGAAGGCCTCGTGTGCATCTGCGACCCAGAGGAGACGCGGAAGCTGCGCAAGCTCGTCGACAACTCCACGAACTTTGTCCGCCTACTTCCTAGGGCTGTCGCGGGCGAGAATGATGGCCTGGGCCCATTCGAGCCAGCCCACTTCGAGGCCCCTGATTTCGCAATGGTCCACTGTATGGCAGCCCTTCCCCTGATCTCACTGACGAGGCCAAGCGCGGCTGACCAAGGTCTCATCCAGCCCTCGCGTTCTGCGCCAGCGTTATCTGGGACGCCATGAATCTGCCCAACGTGAGTTTGCCAATGAAGGCATGTTAAACTCGATGCTTATGGCCTGGGTTGACTGACTTTGTAACAGTACAGCGATATCCGAGAGACCTGCGGCATCAAGAACATTGCCCTCGCCAACCGCGCTACCGTCTACAACGACCCCTCCCGTTCCTGCCATTACATCCGCCCGTCCGAACTCGCTGGATTCCGCAGCTGCCGCCACCTCAGTCGGGACATCACGAGCGTGACACACGAGCTTCTCGGCCACGGTACTGGCAAGCTGCTCGGCGCGACAGCGTCCGGGGAGTACAACTTCGGCAAGGAGCATCCACCGCTCAACCCTGTGACGGGAAAGCCCGTCGCCACCTGGTACCTGAAGGGACAGACGTGGAACAACATCTTCTCAGACCTGGCGCAGACCGTCGAGGAGTGTCGCGCCACAGCCATGTCGTACTTCCTCCCCGACAACCGGGACTTGCTCTCTATTTTCAGCTACGACGATGCCAGCCCCATCACATTTGAGGACCGTGAGTCTACCACGCGACAATCTCTCTCCTATTCCTGTACCGGTACACGCTAACGTCTTTCCTTTCCTTTTCCTGACACAGTCATCTACTACACCTACCTCTACATCGGCGTCGAGGGCCTCGAGGCTCTGAGCAAGTATGACCATGAGAGCCAAGCTTGGGGTCAAGCACACGCAAATGTAGGATTACTATTTCCAAAACATGATGTCCGCTCTGTCACAAACACCCACAGCTAATACTGATCAACACTTCCACATCTACGCCCTCTCTCAGGGCCACTTCGTGATCATCAAGCACCTCATCAACGACGGCAACGGCGTCATGTCCGTCCACAACGACGCCGCCGCCAACACCGTCCACGTGCGTGTGGACCGCTCCAAGATCCTGTCGGACGGCAAGCCCTCTCTGGGCCGGCTGCTGCTGCGTCTGCACGTCTGGCGCTGCACGGCCGACATAGAGCCTTACGGGGCGTTCTACAAGGCCGCGAGCGCCGTCGACGGCAAGGGCGAGGAGTGGCGCAAAGCCGTCGTCTCGCGGCCGGAGTCGCGGTAGAAGTTCGTCCAGCCCAACACGGTCTTGGAGGCGAATGACGAGACCGGGGAGATGACAGAGGTGCGTCTGAAGGTGTATGAGGAGACTAACGAGGGGGTGGTTCGGTCGTTTGCTGAGAGGGGGATCTGAGTGAGTCTTGGAGGAGGAGAGAGGCTTGTTTGGTCCGGTAGCGTGTTGCCTGAGCAGCCTGGACGGAGGTGTGCAGAGGAGGCTAGGTAGTCAAGTTTCCTGGGGTCCCAGACGAAAGGCCCTATCCACACGAGTTCGCACAAACAAAGCCGAGATCCGAGAAGCGTCATCATCAAGCAGGCCATCCAGGGCCCAAATTATAGCTCAGCATTTCCAGCATCATGTGTTCCTAACACTAACGGGGACAGCACACACCATTGACTTCATCCCAGCTGTACCAAGTTGCCAGGATTAGTTAGAGAGTAAAGTAGACCGTCTACTCTGGCTGTTAGCTGCTCTCATGCGCGGTGTGAGCAATCACGTTTGGCAACGGCACGGCCTGCTGGGAGCGTGGGGCAGTCCTTACTCTCCGTCGAGTGTCAGACAAAGAGATGCATTGACTGCTATAACGAGAAGAAACCGCCCACCCTGTGCTAGGGGCAGCCCTCCAAGACGCTGGCACCCGGCAGGATGAGGCGGCTCCGTACGAGAGGAAACTGCGGATCTTCTCGAATCTGGACTTATTGTGCAAGCCGTTGACCTAAATGTCCCTTAAGCAAGTCTTGCCTGCACGTGTTCCTCTCTTCATCTTCACACGACCAGCAATCATTTCCCGACCGCTGACCTCTGCTATCGTCACTGCAATTTGACAAGCTGCCAGCTGGCGTATGCACCAGAGCCAGGATATTTTGAAATTTCTACCTTCTTTCCCGCGTCCTGCGCCCGGCAAGGCGTCCGTTTGCCCCTCCTCCCCCGTAATGATCCTCGTTCCTTGACCAATATCCACGCTGCAATCCTCCCCTGCAACAACGGTTTTCATCTTTCCCTGCACCGATGCTTCTGATTCCCTTGCCTGTTGTACGGCCGGAACGCCGTGGGCGTGGAGGAGGATGGACCCGCTCACAAAAGACTCTGTAGGCTGCGGCCCGGCCGGGGCCAACTGTGCGTACAAGTTGTCCTCAGCTAGCTCCAGAAGGAACTAGAAAAGAAATGCCGTTCGACAACCGGCATTCTTTACGGACACTCGCTCTGAGACATGCGTTTTTGCTCAACGTTACATCGACGGAGAGAGGGAGGCGGTAGAAGCGGCCGCCTGTGAGGGCGACTGGTAGTTCGCGCACGCACGTAAGCCATGCGACGGAGGCATGTCTGCTTGCCCTTGCCTCACGGGCCCTGGCAGGCATGTGCGTAGGCGGCTTGCCACCGCCACGGTACGAGCTTTCTCGAGGCGGTGCCGGTGCTCAGCCTCCCTTTTTTTCCACTCGTGTGCGCTTTGTATACACTGAAGACCCTTGATCAAAGATAGGCCGATCTGATCCGGCGGCCGTTGACAGCCCAACCAAATTTTCTGATCATGGTTTTGCATCGGGTGCCCACTGGGTCCTTTTTCTGTCCTTCACTGCCCGGGTTGAGAAGTCTCAGTCAAGGAGGTTGGGGCAGGGCAAGGGGAGACAAGACCGTAAAAAAAAGACATGATTATTTTCTTTTTTGTCTCGTGTAACACGGTGACACGACAGCCCCAGCTCACCATCATGCTGTATCCGCAGCCAGCCAGCAGACCGGTCTTTTTTTTGCGCACACGGGAACGGCGTGGTCTTGGATATCGAGAGCATTCCGGTGAATCGCTCGCATCGTACAGAGAAAGGGAGGGAGGCCCACGTTCCACGGGCACGGCAAGCAGCATCCCATGTCGTAGTACAAAAATAGACATCCGGATTCTAGTAGGGACTGTGGAGTGGCCCTCGACCTCGGTGGGCGGACTGTCGTAATTCTTATCCCAGCCACTGAAAAAACAAATCGGCTATAGCTGTTTCGTGAGAGGGAGAGGTGGGCTACGTAGGTATGGTACAGATGTCACAGCAGTGTCTCTGGCTGCATGCAGGCGGGGATGCAGGCAGATGGCCGCTGCAGTAGGCAGAGCGGTGAGTTCTGCTTGCAAGAATTTAGTGCTGCTGCTGTTGCTGCCGCGATTTGCCGTTGTGTGCCGTTCAGAAAGCAAAGAGGGAGAGAAGCAGATGCATGTTAGCTTAGCTTATGAAGGTTACTCAACGATGTCATCATCGGCCATCGATCGGGTAATTCCATGATAATGCCCGACTACCTGGCACCACCGCACGGGTCATCCCCTGATGTTGATCCAGCAAAAAGTTGAGCTCTAGCTGAAAAGCCCTCAGTAATTCCTCCTGTCTTCTACCAGGAATTGGGGAATTCGGTGTTCGCCTCTAGAAGCCCGTCTGTTGGTGTTGTTGGTGGTGTAGGTAGGGCAGGTGACGTCGGGTTGTATTGTTTAGGCGGCAAATACGAGGTCTTGGCACTTTGCCGATCAACGGTTCGTTCCCGCCCGTCTTCCCCCCCTCCTGCCGTTCGCTCGCTGCTGCCGAGGTGGTCCGTCGGGGCATCGCACCATCTCACGATCTACCAATTTTTCAGCTCCTTGACATTTCCCATGCGTTTTATTCACCGCATTCTTTCTCGTTGAGGTTGCGTTCAACGGATCACGGGGCGCGTCACTCCACGGTTGCACACATTTACGAGAATTTTCGCAGTCGAACATGGGCGGCCGGTCGTCGGCCCAGTCGTCGATCGGTCGGCCTATTCCGTAATGTCGTAGCGTGAGTTATCTTCCGGTGTCGAGGGCGAAAGGCTGGTAAACGACATGCCGACGGTGAGTGACAGTATCACGCACCCTAGGCTACCGCGGGAGCGGGAGCCAATTTTTCGACCTCGCTACCCTCTCGTGTTTGTTTTTTTATGGCCGACTTTGTGGGGGACTTTGCGTGGAAACATATAATATGCGCTGTTCGTCCTCCCCTTGGTCGTCGTCATCGTGGAAGGGCATCATCATCACCGGCAACCTGAACACCCGAACTACCATCGGCTATAGATATCAGCCACCTCACCTCGAAACCTCGCTCTACCTTTCACACAGATTAGATCTTAGACACCTTCCTCTTCGCAAGCTTCCAGAAGTTTTTCTTTCGCTCGTCTGCAAAATTCACAATGCATCCCCTCATCGCCGCCATACTTCTCCCCCTCATATCCCTCGCCTCCTCATCACCCCTCCTAGCCTCATCAGAGTCAACATCTCCCCTCCTCGATGCGAGGGGGAGTGGTCATAACGGCCACAACGACCATGACGACCACGACGACAACGGCCACCACGGCGGCGGCGGTCACTATGGCAGCGGCGGTCACCACGGCGGTGGCCACCACGGCGGCGGCCACGGCCACCACGACCAAGAAGATGGAAAGGGCTGCACCGCCTCGTCCTTCGGCACGAACGGCGAGCCGCCCTTCCAGTGGAGCATCACCGGCTTTGAATACCACGCCTCCTGGACCTTCAGCACGCCCGCGCACCAGAACAGCTGGGGCTACGTCAGCTTCAACCTGTCGAACCCGTCGCTTTCCCCTTCGGTCTCGACTTGCTCTGCGACGTCCAACACGCCGACCGACTTCTTCTTCGGCACCATGACGTACAACTGCTCCACGCCCGACGCGTCCACCATCGAGACAGGCGGCAGCGGCGGAAAGGCCACGTTCGACTGGTCCGTCCCGACGGGCCTGCTGCATGTGAACCAGACCTGGACGTGCAGGGATAAGGACCCGAGATATCCGTAAGCTTTTTCTTTCTTGTACCCCCTTGTCCCCCCTCTTCCTACATGGGCGACCGACCGTCGTTTGCCCCCGATTACCACGGCGCTCATGGAGAGTTGATGTTAACCTACTTCTGCTTCTGCTTGGATAGCATCTTCTTCACCGCGTACGGCGGAGTCAACCTGACGCTGGAATGCGAGAACACATTCTGGCAGAACCCGAACTGGACCATGGGCCAGATCTACTCGGACCGCCAGCATAAGTGCAAGCCGATAGATCTGAATCTGAAGCCTAGCGTTATGACGGCCATTGCCTAAGGGCATGTTGAGGCCTGCCCGCCTAGGTACCCGGGCGAGCAAGACTTAGTATAAGATATGTGGGCAAGCATGTTGTTTGTTACTTAGCGTGGGATTTTTGGGTTGGGAGGACGGCGGCTGCCTGTTTTGACTTTGTTGACGGGGAGCAAGGAATAATCTCAGGGCATGAGTTGATGACTTCGATGTGTCAATAGCACTCGCTTAATGATGGGCTTTTCTTTCCATTTCGTTTTCTTTTGTTGGCACGTTCAGGACTGGCCGTCAGGACTGGGTCGGAAATGGTTCTGGGTCCGCGTCTTCGGCCGACTGATGATGGGGTGTCCTCCTCACAAGGAGCAATTGAGCATGTAGTAAACCAGCGACGAGGGAATCTTGTATCTAGATGCCAGGGACAAATGAGCAAAATGACAGCCTCAGTGGATCGATCACACAACAGGAATGGGGACGTTGAGCTACTCCTCACCCATCAGGTGCTCATCTTGGTTGAGGTGGCTCAATGACTCCGACGGAGTCCGATCACCAGTCCAAAGCAAATTGCAGCCCCAAATCGGTGGTGTGTGCTGCGATGTCGTGGGGCCATCCGACCAAACCCAACAAGACGAAGGTGGTGAAGCCGATCGGCGCGCCAAGGATGGGGCTTGCTCCCCCGCGAGCTGAAGAAGGCCAGACGGGAACGGCCAGTGAAGAAAGACCGGGGTTCGAAGGGTCAGGTTTCTGGGTCCGGATCGGCGTGCAAAATTCCCAGACATTCCCAGACACAGTCCCCAGCGTTGTCGATCGCGCGTGGCTATCCAGATCTGAAATTGTGCATTACTAGCGTGCGTGATGCGAGCGACTAACTGTTCTCGTGTCCGTAGGGGTGTGGTGTTCAAGACACAAGCCGACAGGAGTGGACGTGCGGGCTTATCGCGGAACAGACGGACGCGTCGAGGGTAGGCCAGATAGCATGAGGACAGGAGGGATTAGAAATATGTACTATGTACAAGGCAAAGATCAACAGAATATTTACACCCAGACAGTGGACGCAACGCGCTAGCTGTCTTGTAGAAGTTCCCACTTTAGCAAAGACGCCATGGTATCGCCGACCAGGAACCGACCAGTTGAATCGCCATCGTGTCACATTGAAATACAACAGCCGTTCTTCTCTTAGGTTCTTTCCGCTAGGGCCGAGGAAAAGAACAGAAATCCGCCCGGTCTCGGCTGCTCAGCCGGTTTGCCTCTCGTGCGGCTTCTGGCATCCCCGCGCCGGATGGTGTTGGAGCAATAAGACGGAAGCGCAGTGATCGAGGGCTTGGGAGGCTGGGGAGAGCGTGCGATCAATCGATCTGCTCAATCAGCTCGTCCAGAAGCCGCCGTTGCACTGGGAATAATCGTAGAGTCGAGACGGCGCGCAGATGCAGAACCCAGGGGCGTCGAATGGGGAGCCGTAGCCCTTGCCGTACGGCCAGCAGCACTGCACTGCGCCTGGCGAATCGACGGATGTGCAAGTTGGGCACTGTGATGTATAGGAGCAGCGGTCGTCTGTTGGGGTTTGAGATTGACGTTAGTTCCATTTGGCGTTGGTTTTGGTTTTGGTAGTGGGGGCCAGTGCCAATGTCTGGACGCCTGAAGGACAGGGGCAGACGGAGAGAGAAACTGACCTGTCTTCTTCCCGTCGTCATTGCTCGTTCGCCTGGATATCCTGAAGTCTTCCGCTTCTAGCGCGACGGCCGATGCGAATGTGAAGACGAGGAAGGAGAGGAGTACCAGCAGCGCTAGTCTCCGGTGTGTCATAGTCGCCATTTGATGGTCGCTGGTTCTCCCGTTTTTTGTGTCGCTTGCTTGCTTGCGTCGTCGCCCCGCTTCGCTTGCCCTATTGCGGCTTTTCCCGTTAAGCTGTCGCAGATCAATCGCCCGGCCCCAGTTGATAGCAGTATCGATGCGCTGCAGTTTCCTCGTTCGGATTTTTGCGTGCTAAGATTCGAACGGAATAGTCGCCTTGGATTTTGTCAGTGAATGGAGTCTAGAAGAAGAAGAAGCAAAGTCCAAGGAGGGTGAAAAAAGGAGAAATCCTCCTGCAGGCAACGGCAAAGGCAGGCCAGCGGCCCAGCTTTGCGTTTTATTACCCTATTCCCCTTGCGAACCTACCGAATGCAGGGCCGGAACAACACCGTTGGTGGATCGATAAAAGTGCAACACATTGGGATGGGGCGGAAGCTGCCACGATCGAATTATTGGCGATGTTGGCCCAATCAGGTCTTGGGGAGCGTCATCCTTCTGTGGGCCTGCCCCGTCAATGCACCCAAAATGGGACAAAAATCTCATTAGCAGTTCCCCAATTTTTGGTTCTTTGCTGACCACGCCGCTCGGAAGCCCGGGAGTCGTCCTGCCTTGGCATTTACTTGGTTTACCGGCCCGATTTCTTTCTCGAAGAGATCTGCCTGACCTGCAAGGCACCCGGTCTTCGGCTTCTAGACCGATGAATGAAGATCGTTTGGACTAAAGTATTTAGGGGATGTATTCCTGGTTAATTGTTCGTCCCGTGTCCTCGTGGAGAGCCGCGCCTTTGCGCGTCAGTCTTGCTTTTGAACGGGGAAAGACCCTGCCTGGTCGCACCGGATCATCAGCTGACCATGCAAACCATAAACAGTGTGAGACACAACGCTCCAGACATTAGAGCGAAATCGCCAGGCCAGGGCGAGGAAAGTCGCTCCTATTGTGTCCCTATCTAACTACCTCCCCCGGATCGATCCGGGAGGAGGACGGTTATATATCGCGTGGTACGAACTTGGCCTCGGCTTTGATGAGTGATGCTGAGCCACAGGCAACCCCATTCGCTCAAGGCTCTCCCACCACAGTTAACGGGCCAAGACAGCTGCGCCAGTTTCGTGGATCCTATCACACTTTAGTGTTTCTTCCTCTCTTTCAACCTGTTCCTCTCTTTCAACCTGTTCCTATAATTGCCGAGTACTAACAGGGAGATCCGACGCCATGCCAGAGGCTCTGCCCTCGCTACAGAAGAAGGGAGGGAAATGGCCACAGGATGGACTAAACTTTAACGGATTCACTGTTGGTCCTTGGAGGCCTCCAGTAAGAGGAAGCGGTGCCTCGGAAATCGAAAACAAAGCGGTACATTGGTTTCTTTGTCAGCAAGAGCCTAGGATATCTGTGCGAGACAGCTGGTGCCTCGGTAGTCAAGATGTACGACACAAGTTCCCGGCCTCACGGGTCACCTGGGCGGGCTCTGTCTGTCTGTTACAGTGAAAGTCTCGGCATATAGAGAGAAGACAAGGGGAGTGTCATACCACTGTATGCTGCGTAAAGAGCCCGAGTGTGTGGCAGACTTTACCGCTTCATCAGCTGCCCGTGCAAGGCGCATTCGACGAGGGAGTGAGGTTGAGACGGCGCGAGGACATGATAGCTGCTCGACATCTCAAGCCCTAGCGTAAATGAGGCGAGTTTGTGCAAGGGAGTGTTGGTGGATGGAGCCCGGAGCGTAGGGTCGCGCCCAAACTGGATGGAAGTTAATCCTGTGTCTGCCATCCGATCCCCTGTGTGTTGTGTGTTCACACTTTCCTCTTTCATTCCCTAGCTTCAGCCTGGACCAGGTCCACCTACATCCTGCTTTGAAGTCCTCCCTCGATGGTGGGTTCAATTCCCACTCCGTCCGTCGACCAACGGCGCTCTTTGTCTTGTTTTACTCTTATTAGTTTTTTTTTTTAGTTTTTTTTTTGGCTCCCATGCCATTTCGTCTCCATGAGCTCTTGTAATTACTGAGGATCTTACAAGGATCCTCTTACCCTTATCTAGAACGGAGCCGAGGCTTCTGTTTCCGATTCCAAAGTTCCTACCCATGCACAGGGATGATAACGGCGGTGAGAGAAACTCCCTCGGCCGAATAGTTGATGGGAGATGACGAAGAATCCTTCACCAAGGATTCCAAAGGACATAAGCACTATCCTTACTGGTGCGTCAGGCTGGCGAATCGTTTGGAATCGAGCATATCAGCACCGTTTTCCAATAACGTTTTCTGTTCGGCTCGTGTTGTCCCTTAGCCGCTGTCCACAAGGCCCAAAGGTTCTGGTCCGTGAAGGGTCTTTCTTAAGCTCAGCCAGTGCCTTGCGCGGTCGCTTAGTCTTGCCCCCCTTTTTGGGGACGGGCGGAGAGTGCTCGTTCTCGGCGTTTGTCGAGAAGCTCAACACCAGCTGCACGGCTCGGTGCCACGGCATTCTCGTCGTCACTAATACTCCTGCACCCACCCATCCGCCTCGTGGTACTCGGAGGGAGGAGGGAACTCTAGGGGGGGACAGGGGAATTCTGGAGAGGCCGTTGCATAGCAGGAATGTTGATGAGAACCAAAAAGTGGCGCTGAGGCGAGATAGAGAAATAAAGGCCCTGATAGGCCGTATGACAACGTCGTATTAGCTGAGGTAATGGCCAGCAGGCGTCTTATGGAAATTTCCCGGTCAGTGGCTGGCGTCTTTGGTTGTTGTTTGGTTCACATAGTATCATTCCTTCACCGGTGGCTCCTAACCAGGGCGCGACTGGGCGTTCGGGCACTCATCCCCCGACCGAGCCCCGATCCGGTGTATCGAGACATGTCGTCCCCGAGAACGGAGAGCGCGGCCCGTTTGCTTATTCTTGCTGTGCGGAGTTGCATGCCTGTCCACCTACCTACCTAGGTACCTACATTTCTTGCACGGGAACTAACACAGGACGGTTCTATTGTTGATTGGCGGGGTGTCGTCTCCTTTCTGTCACTCTCATCATCGGGACTTGATTCCTCTCGGTCTTGGCTTGGCTGTATTGATGTAGGTCGTGGGTACCTACCAGGCACCTACTCAGATACGGGGTTGCAGCTATAGAGCGTGGACTGATTGGTTGGTTGCTGCAGAACGTCTTTTTAGGACATGTTCGTCGATGAGCGGAAGTCTTTTCTTGCCAAACTCCCCGGGAGTTCAAAAAATACTAAAACTTGTGTGTCGTGCGCAACGTGGCTCGACAGTGCACGTTAGACAGGAGAGACCGCATGACGCGGAGAGGGAGGATGATCACGGGCATCCACGCTCTCGCTCGGCCTGTGAAAGGCTCAGCTGCTGCAATGCTTTGTCGTAGGCGCTTTTGCACATGCCTAGGTTGGCCATTGCGGTTGGATGGACATACCATCTCGAGTGGTGGATGTTGGCAGCTGCAGACACGACTTGGATTGGCGGCCGGGTCGTGGGGGCCTCTCACACCTGCAGGAGGGGACGCTGGCGGCACGAATAAGCGGCGAGCTCGTCACATTCGCTGCATCAGGCAATCGATACGCGACAATATTTGCTACCCCCCTTTGATACCGTTCTGCATGGATGCCAACCAACGAATCCTTTGAGAGGATGGAAAGGGGGAGGGTAAGAGGAGAGGGCGGAGCGTGAAAGTGATGTGAGGAGCTCCAGGTTTCGTTTCTTGGCAAAACCATCGATTTGTTCGCTCGCCGTTGTTGACGACCTAGTCGAAGCGAGTGAGCACCGAGGGCGGGGTTGATGGGAATGCGGAGGGGACGCCCGGAAGTGGCACAGCCGGACTAGACATGCAGGTGCTTCCATTTGACGTGCATTCCGACAGACGGCTCGGCGAGGTCGGATATGTCAATTACAAGCAGACGACGAAGGAGCTAAGGCACTGGTTCTGATTGTTGGCGCTACGGAATCAAGGATTCGCAGGTGGCGTGATGATGACGGACCGAGGGCCTAGCCCAGAGTCTGATGGTGGAAGGCAGCGGCATTAGTTAGGAGCGTGGACGAGTGGTGGGAACGCCAAAACAAATCACTCATGTCCAAAGAACCTCGTTGACGAACGCCTGCTTGGCTGCGATGTCGATAGAGCAGACAACGCGCGATGTGGGGCTGTCTGCGGGAGCTCGAGAACCTCCACTGCTTTCTACTTTTCCCACTACCGGCCACTGGGTGGGGTGCATGCCGGGTACTACAGATAAGGTTATGGAGAGAAATGAGACTTACGGAGGCAAGGCGCCTGGCCGGTCGCCTACCAGTTGATCTGACACATCATATTCATGGCTCCTCTGCCCGGCCAATCCGTAATCCATCACTCGTTGGCAAACGGGAAACGAACCAACAAACAGCGGCGACAGTGCCGGATTCGATAAGGATAGCATTGGTTGACAGGGCCAGGATGGTACGGACGACCGAAGGGTGGGTGGGAGTCGAGAGTGGAGGCCGGTGTGACTTGATGAGTTGTTTCTGCCACTTTTCTTGTTTGTCTTCCTGGGCACAAGAAGAAGGGGGGAAGATGGGGGGAACTCTTCCTGCACACTGTCCGTTTTTGTGCTCTGTTAGACGAACCACGAAAGCAGCCCGTCTTCTCCGTCTCTCTGGTTGATCGGTCGTACGTCCTCGAGACGCTCGACCCGCCGCCAGTCACCTCAGATCCAGTTTGATGATTTCCCCCGTTCTCTTCTATCCTATGCTCGTCGCTTTTTCACCGCTAAGCACAAGAGTATCGAGGCTCGCTTTCGCGGAGCGTGTCGTGTTGGAAGCGGGGCATGGCTTCGGATGGGAGGGGCGGGGTGACCCGCAGGCGGCGGCGGAAAGGGGGAACGTTCGAAATCCAAGCCCCGACGACGTCGTCCGCTTAAGGTAAGTCGGGGCCGAGAAACTGGGTCTGCAAGGAGATTCGCATCCTGTGAAGAACGCTTCGGAGAAGGATTCTTGGGATCCCTCGGCAGTTTCTAAAACCAAACAGCCCATATCCCGCTTCGTCTGTGTCTTGAAGTCTCGACTTGGAGTTTTGGTTCTGATGACTGCGGGGTTTCTGGCACACTGTCCGACCTGTGTGTCTGGTTGTGCACAAAGTTGTGCAGCAGGTAAGCGCCACCCCCCCTGCCAGCCCTCAGCTGAGTGCTCTTGGGGTGGGATAACACATGAATATAGTCAACGGCGCGTCTGATTGATCGTATCATACGCTCGTACATGTTAGAAATGCGTTCTGCAGCGAGCTAACTAACTCTGGAAATGATCCAGTCCAGACCAGTCTATGGTATCGCGGATGCCGTGTGTAATACCAATGGGTGCGAAGAAGTACTTAGGTACCCATTAATCACTAGAGGCCTTGCAAGGGATGAGAAAAGAGGCCGACAGCACAGTATTCTTGAGGGAGCAAAACGGCTGCCGGCATGAACGCCTGATATCACCCCCGTTACCTCGACCTCTGCCGTCCCATGGCCAACTCAAAGGACACGGCACTCGGCCGTTAATCTTCGCCCCGCAAGCGTTGAGGACGGTGCCGTTTCTGTCTGCGTCTTTCCGGTCGAGTGATCAGTGGCGCAGCGTACAGCACACCCTTTTCTCCACGTTAGGTCGGTACCTATTACCTAGGCACTTGTGCCATCCACTGTGATGAGCCAGAAAGGCTCGTCTACCCTGGGGCGACGCGTGGCACACCCCCTCGGAGAAGAGGGATGGGGTAGAAGCTGTGGATGGACGGACAAGAATATGTGCATCGGCACACACGCTCGTATAAAGCGAAGAGCGAGCCACCATCCTCTCTGCCCGGCCTGGGTGAACTGCTCATATGAAACCATCGTCTTTTTTGTATTTTTTACGCATATCATAGGCTTCAGCCTCCTTCGCCTCGCCTCCGATCCCCACGTATTCCTCACATCCCTGTCAACGCTGGGGTTCCTGCTGCTTCTCGATCACGTTCGCACTCTTTCCCACTCTTACCCATTCCCGGCATCGTTATGATCGAACAGTTGGGCTCTGGCCTCCTCAGGCCGGCCATAGTGCAAATCCAGAACCTGGACCTGGACCTGCACACCGTGGTCCAGCGACTTGGACTCTTGGCATGGTTCGCGGCCACTCTGGTATGACATGTCCTCATCTTCAGTCCTATTCTCTTCGCGCTCCCTCCTCACCATGTAGCGTATCCCCTGCGTCCTCTCCACCTAAACCTATTGCCGATAGAGACTGACATACGGCAATGCGAGGTTGGATAAGCAGTTCCTGGCTTGGTTTACAGCCCGCTCGGTCTACAACATCTGGTTCCACCCCTTGTCCCGGTTCCCCGGTCCCTGGTACGCCGCCACCACCGACCTAGTGCAGTATGTCATCGCAGTGCACGGCGACAGCGTCCCATGGATCATACACTTGCATTCGAAGTACGGCGAGGTCGTGCGAGTCGCCCCTGGCCGGCTCAGCTACATCGCCCCCGAAGCCTGGCGCGACGTCTACGGCCACCGCATCGGCGGCCGCACCCGGTCTGTCCTCAAGGACCACGAGTTCTACAACGGGCCCCTCAACGTCGGCGGCGAGACCAGCATCATCACGGAGATCGATGACGTCGAGCACGGCCGCATCCGCAAAATTTTCTCCAACGCCTTCTCGGACAAGGCGCTCCGCCAGCAACAACACCTGCTCACGGCCTACGCCGACGAGCTCGTCGTGCTCTGGCGCAGGTCCACCGAGGAAAACAAATCCGCCGACGCCGTCAAGATGTATAACTACGCCACCTTCGACATCATGGGTGACCTCACCCTCGGCGACCACCTTGGCATGCTGCAGAGCGGCACGTACGTGCCCTGGGTGGCCCAGGTGTTCGCCACGGCCCGCGCCGTTCTCGTGTTTTCTATCTTGCTGCGCTGGCGCAGGGTCGCCTGGGCCCTGGGTCTTGTCTTCGGGACGATCGTCGACAAGGGCATGCGGAAGCACCTCGGCTTCGTCATCGACCGCGTCGACGCCCGGCTCGCGCGCCACTCGGACACCCCGGACATCTGGAACATGGTGCTGAGCAAGAACGAAGCCGCTGCCAAAGCCTCCGCCGCTGGCGCCGGCGATGAAGCCGATGGCGGCGGTGCCGCGGTGCTCACCCGCAACGCCATGTACAGCAACGCCAGCGTCTTCATGGCCGCGGGCACGGAGACGCTGGCCACGACGCTGAGCGGCCTGACGTACCTGCTGCTCAAGAACCCCGACAAGATGGCCAAACTGGTGGCCGAGATTAGGGCCCAGCCGAGCGAGGACGCGCTCAACCTCGAGAACTTGCCTAGGCTCAAGTACCTGCAGGCGTGCATCGACGAGACGACTCGGATCTATCCGGCTGTGCCCATCGGCCTGCCGCGAGTTGTCCCCGACGGAGGAGCGACTATCTGCGGCGAATTCTTGCCTGCCGGTGTAAGTTTCTACTACTGGTGTTCTCATGATAATTGCCTGAACTATAATAGGTAATCCCTGGGGCGGGATTCGCGGGCAACGGGGAAAGGTTTGGCTGATGACGCAAATCACTCACTGGCTGACTCTATGACGCACTCAACTCACAGACCCGTGTGCACCTCCCGCACGCAGCCATGTACTGGAGCGAGAGGAACTTCAAGGACGCCACCTCCTTCATCCCCGAGCGCTGGCTGCCCGGCTCAGGCTACGGCGACGAGGACCGCAAGGAGGCGTGGCAGCCGTTCTCGTACGGGCCGCGGAACTGCATCGGGAAGAAGTCAGTCTTCGCTTATTCTCTCTCTCTCACACACCCACCAGCCGTGGCGTGACTAGGCGGTCCCTGGTCGGACAGATAGACCGCTAACCTAATGTCATCACCATCATTCATGACTTAGCTTGGCGTACCACGAGCTCCGGCTCATCGCATCTAAGGTGCTCTGGCACTTCGACCTCGAGCTGTGCCCCGAGAGCGACGACTGGATGAACCAGAAGACCTTCAATTTGTGGGAGAAGCCGGCTTTGGTTATCAAAGCTAAGTCGGTGGAGCGGGTTGCGGCCGTGTGAGGTTACCTGCGTTGAGCGGAGAATTTGCTTTTTCTCCCCTCTCTCTCGTCAAGGGCTCGATGAGAGCGTGCTCTGTGCTGCGTAGGTATGTCTCATGTCACTGCTGAGGACTTGAGGCACAAGGGTACTTGCTGGTACTCGCAGCACACTCGGAAACCGGAGCCGGCTCGGCCGCTCGGGTGAGGTCAGTTGTTTCTGCCGGCGGCTGTCAGCGTGTTTAGCGTCTGTTTCCGTGTGTGTTGTGACGCGCGTCTTCTCGTCTTATGTCTCATGTGCGTTCCTTTCTTGCCTCGGATCACTTGTGATTTCTAGACTGGGGGCTCCTTGTCCATTGACTTAACCCCTCGACTCGGTCTTAAGGCTTAATTACTACACCTTCTCGCCACCCTGATACACCGTGCATGAAAGAATTGACTAGGTAGGGAGGTACCTATCAGGCATAGCTGCTAGGCCATGACGCCCGGTAGTCGGGTGCCAGATCCCCCAAGCTTAAAGCAACGGAAAGCTTTGCATGTTTGGGGAATGCTGCTATTGTGGACGTGATGATGATTTTCCGTGTTGTAAGATCCCATTGCCAGGCAACATCTCCCATCGCATGAGATCTCCGATCAATGAAGTGAGAGTAGGCGAGTTGGATCAGTCAGTCTGATTGAATGTGAGATGCGCTGCCCTCCAGCACACGGTGGACGGATGGGGAGAGGCGCGAAACTGGTCATACTCGAGACGGGGTTTCACCTGATGGGAAACACGGAAGCGTGTCTAGGCTTGCCAGGATCTCTGCGGACGCTGCATCTGAGGGAGGCCGTGGAAAAAAAGAAAACGATAGAGAAAAATGAGAATAACACAGACTCAGACCCGGCTGTAGCTTCGCCAGCTCGTGGGTCCATTCATATCTGGCACATTGCCGGTCGACCTATGCGAGCAGCACTGGCGCTCCCGGACTGTCGTCTCGGGGATATCTCCACGACCAGAGACAACGACCTCATATTAAAGCTTCTTGTCAAGATAGGGCTATTCGCCGGCAGATGGTTGTTCTGGTCAAACGCCCCGTCCAAGCGGAAAGCGCACATCCAGGTATTCATTGATAACTCGCAGCCGACAACGCAACGCCTGGCGATAGCGTCGCAATCAAGCAATGCCCCTCCTGTCCGACAACGCCAACAAGACAATAGACAGCAGCATCAGCACCAGCATCAGCAGCAGCAGTCACGAGGCCACGGCGTACACGCGGAGCAGGTATCCACAAATATGCCGCCTCGCTCCGAGGAGTATCTTCTTGCTGTCCGTCCTCCCCCTGCGAGGCGTCGGGGGGAGGGGAACTGTTGGTTGGGCTTCAAGGGGAAAAAGCAAACACGCGCGTGGTAAACCAATCTGTTGATTCTGATGATGTACAGGGAAGAGTAAA